>APFE031168211.1:0-20590 GCA_000404065.3 Pinus taeda | reverse complement strand
CTTATTACTATCATATAGCCATTTTAATTAAGATCCATTAAATATTGAGGAGAAAAAAAGTTTAGGTGTAAGCCTTGTGGACCTTGTTAGAACTATTTTAAGGTGATTGACCTATTGAGACACCAAATTGATGTACGAGACACTATTATCTTTCTAACAAGGGACCCCCCCTTTGCACGTTGATTTGATTTCTTAGTGTATTAAAAAGTACATGCCCACTCCATTTTTTTATATGAACTTATGACATACAAAGAGAATATTTTTTCCACCATTAATCCCACAACCTTTTTAAGTCTCACATTCACAAGATATGGAGGCCTTATCAATGTATTAATGTTTTAATGAATCTACCTTGAGGCCTTTATATTTAATTTGTCATTCTTTTTTATATGTTGTGTTTATTTTGACATATATGCAATTTAAAAATGAATGTTTTTTTCTTCTTTTGTCTCTCTCTTTTCTTATATGTTCTTAACATTCTTGTACCTTATTTTCATGTTTTGCACATAAAATAAAACACTATTTTCAATAACTTTTCCATTTTGACCTATTTTTCTCACAACTCCAACTTTCTACTATTCACTTGTTAGTCACATGAGAATTAAACATTTTATGTTTATAAAATATTATCCTTTTATCTATTTACTTTATGTCAATTTGGCCTTTTTACATATTCTCATTCTTCCTTCTTCACATGATATGTGTGTGTGTGTGTGTGCACAAATTCTTTTCACAACCTTCTAACTTAGCAAGATTGAACATTGAGGTAAATATTTTATACTTTATTTCCTGGTGGACTCTCTAAAATGATAGGTGATATTAGCATTGTATTAGAGTTGTAGTGTATTGAACTTGGATTCTTTATATGTAACTCCTCATTGTTTTGATATATTGGGTTTATTTTATAATATGCATCTTAAAAATGAATTTTATTGTCTTCTTTTGACACTCTTTTCTTGTATGATGTTGATATTGTTTGTAATTCATTTTCATGTTTTGCGCATGAAATAAAATAGTCCATTTTCAACCACTTTTTCTGTTCAACCTATATCTCTAAAACTCTTTCATTATGTTTTTCACTTGTTAGTCACATGATAATTAAATATTTTATGGTTTACACAATGCTTTCTTGATATCTATTTATTTTACATTAATTTGGACTTTTGTATCTTATTTCTAGTTTTCCTTCTACTCATTAACAAAATGAAATAACATTGTTAGAGAGGATTTTGTGAAAAAATGATTACAATGCTTGAAAACTACTTTAGAACTAAAATAATGTTTATAATATAGTTTGAGAGGGGAGAGAATTGTTTGATATCCACACTATCCACGTGACATCTCCACCCTAGAGTGAAGATGAGGGGGTCCAAGAAAACAATACAAATTCATCTTAAAACCAATTAATATTTTAGTACGAGTGTTGGTAGTATTGTTGGCACCTACACTGGCATAATGATCATGGTAAGTTGGGATGTATATGCTACCCTAAACCAAAATTTGCAACTATTTTGGGATAAAACATTAGAGAAGAAATTTTATACTTAGAAAGTATTCCAAGCCACAAACATTACTTATCATCATGTTTATTGTTGACATATGTCCACATAATATGTCCTAAGGATTAGGGGGGTGGGTGACTTATGCGCAAGTAAACATTGTTGGGAAGCTCAAACAAATCCTATTATTTCTATTGAAACTAATTCCACAAAACATTAAAGTGCTCCCAATTAAAAAATATTATTAATTAAATGGAATGCTAGTGCAAGAAATATAGAGATGTCAAAGAGCACATTGTTGCAAAGAAAACCACATAATTAATACATAACATCGAATATTTTATGAACAATTTATTCGCTTATTTTTTAATTTAGACTTTTTTAATACTTCATGGCTTTAGTTTCAATTTCAAAAATTGGATTTGTTGGAGCTTTTCAACAATATGTATGCTTGTTCTGTGGGGCATGTTGTGTGGATGTGAATAATTAAATATTTACAAATAAATTAAATCTGATGGTGAATCAAAATGCATATGTATTCCATGATGAATATTAGTAAGAAGTAGAATATTTGTATCTAGTTTAGTAAAATTTATGCATTCCCTAAACCCATTATTCTTTAAAGATATTATAGAAAGTGTAAGTACTAGTGGTGAAGAGGATGCATGCTAAAATTGTGGGAGAGTTCCTTAACATCCGAAACTCACTTTCCTTTAAATTTAAAATCATTGTAATGAAACTCAAGGGGTAGGTGTCTCCATAGTGTGGGATGTAGTGTTTTCACATGTCTTGGTAATAGCTCCACCGAATTTCTAGTTAAGAAAAATAGTTGTTAAAAATGTCATAGTGGAAAAAGATATTTCATTAGAAATTTCTAACCATCATTGAACAAAAAAAATGAAAATAATCAAATAATGGATTTATAAAGTTAGTGAAAATTGATTTCACAAGATATCAAACAATTGGTTACAAAGTTTTTAGATATTTGAAGAAGTTAAATACAAAATAAAAGGAAAACAAAATGAAGAAATGTATTTTTTTTCCTATGAAATGTATCATATTAATAATAAAATTTGAAGATTTTGATAAAGTGTTGAAAACTTACACCCCATTTTATGAAATGGGAATTTGCATTAAGCCTTGAATAATGATTTTTAGCTTGCAATAAATGTGTGTACTACTTGATCAAAATGCCTGAATATTCTAATGGTGAAGTTGCACAAATAATGGATTTTAATTTTTCACTATTGAAATTAGGTTTTTACCATTATTTATTAACTAAATAGAATTAGATGGAAACTAATTTCTTTGATAGTAAAGTTTATTTGTATTAAATCACACCAAGTATAAATAAAAGTATAGTGTAAGTGGTGAGTTTTTCTTGTTTTTTCTAAACAAAATGAATTTTGGCTTTGCCCATGCTTTCTCGTGGTTCTACTTCGTGGTTACATTAGTGCTTTGAGTCTAACTTAATAGATTAAAAAAAAATACCATTGTAGTCACTGAGAAATCTAAAAATGACCCAACAAACTTTAAGAGAAGTTTTGTCAATTGAATGGAAGAAATGCACAATTTTATAATCCCCTCTAATAACTTGAAGAGGAGGGATTTTCATTATTTTTACCATGCTTTGGTTGTGTAATTTACAAGGATATTACTCAATACCAAAAATTTAAAGGATTAGTTAAAAACGAGTTGGACACACCATTTGAATGCTAATGCCTTCTTTTATTTATATCAAAAATTCTATTATGCATTTCACTTCTAGTTCTAAGGAAAATGATTTTGTTTTTTGAAATGGACCCTTGATTTGAAGCTTTTGTGGCATTTATTTGAATTGTCGATCATTATATTTCAACCCAAAAAGGGAGGTTCCAATTAGTACCTCTATGTGGGTCTAGCATCCCTTCTCACTTCTCAATCTAACAAACTTCAAACTTCCGAAATGATGAGTAAATCTTTAGGTAGATACATACTAACATTCAAAGGTGAAAATATGCTTTGATAGCTTATTATTGTAATTACTTGATACGGGCCTCTCGATGTTTCAAATCCCATTTATGTCTAGATTCACCTAAAAAAATGGACTACAAACAATTATTGTTTCAGTGCATTTTTTTTCATATGAATGGAAATTTTTCCTAGGACTACTTCTTGATGTTTGAGAAACTCTCCTAGGTGAAAGAGATAGTAAAAAATAATATCTTCACTCTCAGGACAAATGGTGGTCATAAAAAAAATTGGTAGTAACAAAAAAGGAAAATGGGAAAATTATCAAATCATGGCACTGCTAATAGATTCACTATTTTGGGTTTAGAAAATCTCAAGGGTGTACGAACAAAAATAGAACCTCCAACCCCTTCTCAAAATGGAAGAAGGATAAATGCTAATGTAAGGCACTCTAATATATCTATAGAACCAAGTCCAAACTCATGGGGCAAATAAATTATAGCAAGAAAAATATTCAGTAAGGTTGAACACTAATGAGAACCTTGATGGTTGCAAGGATGGTTCATAATAATCCCTCACAAAGACAATTGAAGGATCTCTTAGAAAAGTCTCTAAAGGAACCCATAAATATGGGCCAACTCAACTTTCTAATGATAAAGAGGGACATGGAGATTTTATTCAAGGTATAAGGTTGTAGAGTGAATCAAGGGTGAAAATTCATTACATAGACTAGAAAACAAGAGAAAAATAGTGAAAATGCAATGGGAAATAAATATACAATTTTTATGAGCTATGATGAGGATCCCAAAAAAAATTCAAGTTTGGAAAATTCTATCATGAAATCACGGGTTTAGGGCGTAATAAAAAAAGGAAATATAAGATTATTAATAAATGAAGAAAAAACACAATATCATCCTCATAACCAAATTGTGCATTATTTTTTGGGATAGGTGGAATCGAAAATTAGTTTATAATGGTACTTGCATGAAATGGGGTTGATTCCAATAACTTCTGTTATAACCATTAGGTATACCCATGCTAATCGATAAGAATGACATAGAATTTATTGAGGTTTGAACCAATGAGGTGGTAAGGAGTTCCTTAATAGTGCACCATATTTCCAATTGATCTATATCTAAGTGGCAATGAAATTGTACAAGTTATGGTTAAAGAATCCAATGTTTTTTCTAGAAAATAATGTCAAAATATTCCAAGGTCTTGCAGGGGAGCTTACAATGTTTCGGAAAGGAAATGTGATTAAAGTCACTCACTAGACGATTATGGGTTTTGTTATTGAGGGAATATATTATATGGTCCAAATAATTAAATTCTAATCTCCATACTATAATAGGGAAAAAAGGGCATGTTGGGACTCTTTAAAAGTCTCATTGGAGGAACTCTGATAAGAATATTGAATCATTGTTAAGGAATTCGATCTCATTTTGCATGAAAATGAGAAAGGGTTATTGGTAATGGGGCAGGGGAAGAGGGCATTCAGATAAGAAGATCGAATCATTTTTGAGGAGTTTAATCCCATTTTGGATGAAGATGAGAGACAATTATTAGTTGTTTCACTAGGAGGGTGAATATATTTGAGACCCATTCAAAGAGATTGTAGTAGATAATATCTCTAACTATGGTATTTGGATTTAAGAAATATAATGAAATTAACATGGTCAGAGAAAAGGGTGGCTCTACACATTTTAGAAGAAAGGTTACATTAATTCCTAGTTTGAGACTTTCCTAGTAGAGCATGTCTCCTTAACCTTATTCATTCTCTTTATTTCCATATTTTAGGACAAACCTATGACCCTATTAATTGGAAAAACAAAGGATTTGGGTTCATTTCTAGTGAGAAATAATATTTCTTGGGTTGGTTAACAAAAATTCAACACATTGGTTTAGAATATTGGTCCACATCATTGTAATATATTTACATCTTATACACGGGAAAAATAATAAGATGCTAATAGTAGAAATAAAAAAAATTGCAAAAAAAAAAACTAATATCAGAAATTAAAAAGTTTACAAAAACCTTGTGGAGGTCACCCCATGAAGGAGAGTAGAATACTAAATGATTCTATTTCAACCACATACAAGTTCATATACTCAAATTTAGTTAAAACTTAAGGAGATGAGGGATGTTGAATACTCAAAGAAAAAATTATACCATTAAGAGGATCGGATATAAATAAAAGTTTCTTCCACTTATATGCTATGGGAAGAGGATGCAGGAATAATATCTCATAAATCACACACAAAAATGCGGAGAGAATTATGGATTTTAAGTAGGTCAAATTTGTTTCATTTGGATGCTTCAACACTTACATTTAATGGTGAATATAGATAAAGGAAGTAGGAGAAAGTCATGAAATTTCGAGAATTGCCACAATAATACAAATTCAAAATTTTCACCTTGAATTTGAGGTTCATTTAAGTTATTTCTTGTGAAATTTTAGTCATAGGGATGAATTTGAGATATACATTACAATGGTGTATATTTCAATTCTATCCAACTGATTACATAATATGGGCCAAAACAAGAAACATGAATTGATTGTACTTCAAAGGAACAATGTTTTCACCACTTAAGGCATACTTCTAAATATGAAAAAAATACTAGATTTATTACAACTATTAATATAGCCACTTATATTCTATGTGTTCATAAATTCACTTAACAAAATCTTATCATTTTTACGTAAATAAAATTGTGTAACAAACTCTTAGAAACTACTCAATCATCACGAGAATGTAACTTGAAAATCATATGTTTAAGTACACATATTTTTGGAAAAATGACATGCTTCATATATGCATAAGATGGAGTTATAAGTTCATACCAATATCTAATAGAATTTATCACATGTGATGCTTTCCAAATCCTAGCTAAAGCATCCACCATAAATAACAAACCCTAGCTCACAACTCTTATCTAAGAATTACTCCCAACCAAAGCTAGTCACTCACCAAACATCTACCAAGTATACAGGTTGGAAATTTCGTCTTTTGGTACTTGTTTACATCAACAAGTGTACAGTGCAAAAAAAAAAAAAAAAAAACCTCTTTTATCTTCTCCACGTCTATCACTCCAAGTAGCACTATGTTTCCATTGCCACAAATTCCTAGTGATTTTATCTCATAGGAACCATAATAACAAGCCCTCTCTTTTATTCTCTAGCATTTCTCCCAAACCATTTCATCCCTTTTCTTCTTATTGAAAAAACATAACCCTAACTCCTATCTTTCGTAAACACAAGAACTGTAGTGCTTGAGACCTAAGAGTAAAGCACAAGGAAGAACTAAAAGTGAAAGAAATAATTTATGTCACTCCTCTAAGAAAGCTAAATAAATATTTGATAGGCCAACATGGAAAGCACTACAACTCTAATGAACACATGTCAAGTTGTAAGGTATAAAATCCGTAAAGAAAGGGTCCCAACTGAGTAGTACATGGTAAGTTCCCAACATTCTTCTTCTAAAGGTATCCAACAATTGACTACTCTCTGCTAGACCACACACACAATCATGTCCACCACACCTCCATCACCACAATTTAACCCAAGCTTACAAAACTAAAGCACAAGCCTTTAATTAAGAATCCAAGTGTACCCATTCTACGTATGACACAACACCCTCGTAAATTCCCAACACTCCTCCAAATAGGTTATCCTCCCAAATACAAAACCAAGCAGTTGATGTGTATGTCATGAAGACTATTAGCATGAAACATACATCTCCGACCACTTGAGGAGGTGTACTACATATGCATCACATTAAGGTAAGATAATCCATGTAGTAAGCTATCTCTGAAGTGTATGTCCATCATAATACAACCATTGATTGTTAACATGCCATACACTCCAAATAACATGAAGCACCCTCAAGCATGGTGATGAGGGTTGGATTTTTCACTCCTAATCACCCTTTTTATCACCATTTTCGTTGTAAAATCACTTGTTTAATCCATTTTCATCCATTTACATCCCAGTTATTCATCATAATTAGAGTGATTGGATGTAGTGACAATGATTTGCTTTTAATAATAAGTTAACAACTATACAAGCTCTATGAGTGTTGGTTGGTTATGAGTTTCTAGGTAAAGTGGGATACCCTTTTACAATTTCAAATTGTGAGAAGAAAAATCGCAAAAATCTTCATCATTAATCATGAAACTCAACAAATCTTTTATACCATATTCATGTTGAGGTTTTTATCTATAGAATTAAGATTCATACCATCTTTATAGCCATTCTCTATAGCTGAAAGAATTTTCAATAAAATAGACCATTACCGTTGAAAATTCTATTAGTAACTATGCATTTTTTCATTTGAAGATATTTACTTATTATTATTATTACTACTTTTTAGTTTCAACTCATCCTTACGAATTTGTCTCAATCCACTTTAGGGAATTCATTCCACAGAGCTTGAAAATAGGATGTGGAATGGAAATAAAGGAAAAGTAGTTAAGTTGGTTTATGTTTTGAGAAATCTCACTACTATAACTAAAAAACATTTCCTCCTTTATTCCTGGAAAAAACCACTAAAAAGTAGCAAGCATTTGTGTCAACTCTTTTATATAAGTTATGAAAGCTGAGCTCATAGGGTTTGATTTTTGGACATTGTTGTTATTATCTTTTTTTAAATAGAAATTAGCTATTTTAGTTCTTATGAGTGCAGAAAATGTGAAATCCACCAGGTGACTATAGAGCTAGGGCCACTCTGCAATCATGGTGGTTATTACTTAATTTCTTTTACTACACATATTTTCCATTACACGTATTTACTCATTTTAGGTTTTAGACATATTTCATCTATTTTCATAGTGAAAAAATTATTTCTATATGTATGTTTTAGTTTCACAACATTTCATTTTCAACAACATCCTTTGTTTCATTTACACTTTTTCTTTTAGATAGTTGTATTTGAGCTCGATAGAAACTTTATTTGGATTTATTTTCTTTCAACGCAATCAATTAGTTGTTTTTTCTGATAGTTATTTTTCTCTTTCATTAATTAGTTTGATTGATGGTTAGTTTATTAGCATTGCTTGGAAGTTAATTTTGTTTTCTTTCCTTTTTCTTATAACTAGGAACAATTTAGAATTTTTCCTTATTATTTAATTTAAATATTTACAAATACTATAGTTATTTTTTCAATTTCTTGAGCTAGGAAATGGATTAAAGCAAAAATGCATAAATTTTTGGGCATTGTAATTTTAAAGCCCAATTTGATACTGAAATAAGATTTTATGGACATTGTAAAATCATCATTTTGGTTTCAACGTCAGGGAACACAATTGGGTTTTTTTATAGAATTCTTAGAGGGTGATTTATAATGAATGGGGAGAAATGGGATACTTGGGTGATTTCTTCAAAAAAAACCTTGCAAACCAATCCAAAGAAATAAGTAAAGAAAGAAATTCCTTTTATTTTAAGAGTTTTTGAGGAAGACACATAAGAAATCATTATATACGACCCCTTGAATACAATATTTTTGGATTGCATATAAAAGACGAATCTGAACATGTTGACCTTGAATTAGATTCCATTTATTTCAATATGGGTGATAGTGAGAAAGAAATAGAGGAGGAAATAGAAGAGAAGAAAGTGGATATGAAGAAGAAGAGGAATAATCCCTTTTTTGCTAAGAGAAAGTAATGATGTTGCCAAAATAAATAATATTAATTTAAGGTCTTTGTTCTTCCATTGTTCTACGCAATATCTACAAAAGATCCTAAAAAAATCCTATTCAAATTTGACATTCTATGTAGAACTTGTGATTATAAGACAAAGTCTTAGAGGTTAAGGTTATTTCCTTCAACTTTGAAAGATGCCACTTTAATATGGTTTATGAGATTAGGAGGATATTGTATAAGTACTTGGGAAGAAATGAAAAATATCTTTCTTTCCAAACAAAATGATTATTGTAAAGCATGAGAGACTAAGGATGAAATATTTAGAATGGCTCAAATGCTAGCTTTGAAACTTTGGAAGATTATACTAAATGTTTTTAGTTAAACTAAAGAAGGTCAACATGCAAATTGTATGATCAGTCACTCAAGTTATTTTTTCTAAGAGGAGTTTGTAACATACCCTCTTAGCACCCATGGTCCACACTAAGGTAGAAGAAAATCTACTATAATGATATGATCTCCAAAGCCCAGTTATGGAAATGGGGTCTCAAAAGTTAAAAATACCAAATTGAATTTACAAATATAAACATATTATATGAATAAAAATTCATGGCATTACAAATTACTCCTCAGTCATATGAGATCACTTTTCCATTTACCCCTATTAACATTATACTAACCACACTTTCAAAAACTTGATTTTAATTTCTCATAAATTTTGTAATGAACTTCAAATATATGTTGTATACAAACTATTGAGTAGCATTTCTCTTGTATATATTTATCAAATATTTTGTATGTGATTAAATTAGAAACATTTCACTTATTCCACTTGTAACATACTAATTATAAAACATGCCACTTTCCCATTTCTTTGCATGCAACTTTTTAAATTCCTTGCATGCAACTTTCAAATTATTTGAATGCAACTTTGTAAATTATTTGCATGAAAATAGGCATAGATCAAGTACAACAATATTTTCATGCAAAAATATTGTCTTCAACCACCATGCAACATTTTCATTAGGACATTTCATCAATACAATTTGTATGCAATAAATCTTTAAACCATTTAAGTATTTATTCAAACACTTTGCATGGAAATTAATATGGCAAAATTTATTGCATGAAATTAAGCATATATCAATTACAAAAATATTATTGTACAATAATATTATTTACATGCACAAAACAACATACTCATTGTGGCATTTCATCAAACAAATTTTATGTAATGAACCATTAAAACATTTGAGAATTTCTTCAAACACTGTGCATACAAATTAATAGAATAATTGCATGAAGTTAAGAATACATTAGCTACAACAATACTATTATATAGCAATACTATTACCAACGACAAAACAACATACTCCTTGGGGAAGTTCATCCAAAAAATTATATGTAATGAATCATTCAATCATTCAACCATTTGAGCATTTCTTCAAACAATTTGCATGCAAAATAATATAGTAAAATTATTCAGAGGATATCTCATAAATTGTAGTAGTACTAGTTATAGAAACTAAACTAGAAGATAAGTGTGAGTTCCCCTCACTAGGATTCAAGTTTCAACTTATGGAACCTCCTACATGAAAATCTATAGAAGGAACACCAACATAACCTATTCGGTGTACATTTTTAGGAACATTCAGGAAGATCAAATTCCTTTGCTCATATCTCCTAAAATATTGGAGCACAATGTCTAAACAATTTACAACATGGTCAATGGGATTTTCCCCAACCTAGACATAATTTAAGATTTTTGGACCTCCCAAAAGAAAAGTTATAAATTCCAACATCATCTGTTTGATACATTATTTTATGAGAATTTAGGAGGCTTGACTTCCTCTACTCATATCCCTTAAAATATTGTGATCCAATATCTGAAATTTTTAGCACATTATTAGTGGAATTTCCCATAAATGTGGATAATTTTTCATCTTTTAAAACCCAATAGAAGAACATTTATAATAGAAATGAAAACAATTATACTCATAAAGTCTTGCATTTCCACATGTGCATATTATCGTGGACATAAAAATCAAGACATATTTGTTACAACATCAAGGTAGAATTTCAATATAATTCACATATTAGTCAAGACATTTTTCCTATTAAATTTCCTACAAAATTTTCCTATAGACAAGCAAAGTTATCATAGAGTCATACATAAATTTCAACAAAGTACTAATCATCATATTCATAACTCAAATTAATTACTTAATGAGATTTTAACAATGACTAGAACTGAAGGTGGGACTTTTATTTTCCCCCTAACCATAGGCTACTTGTAGCCTATATTTCTTGCAATTGTCACCCCTAGGACATATCCATGATAAAGGTGATTAAGGGGATTCTTCGAGTAAACTCAACTGGAAACCATATTCACATTTTTGGCTTCTTGCGCAAATTCCAATTCTGTCCTCAAGCTTCTTTCATTCAATTAAAGGCCAACTTGAATTCTTCAACCAACCTCTCTAGTGTTGTTCAAATTCCTTTTTTTTTGTCTCTCCATGTTCCTCATGGAACATTCTTGTGTGCCTCTTCATGTTCCTCATGGAACATTCTTCAAGATATTTCTTGCAATGGTGTTAGCTAACACCCCTTAGGTTCTTCTTCCCTTTCGCCCATCACATCATGAATATTTGGTCCCATTCTTGAGGCCATTACATATAAATATAGTCATTTACAATTCAGATTATTTTTAAATTTACCAAAAATCATGGGAAAATCTACCAGGGATGTCACAAAGTTAGGAAGGAACTAATAGAGCCCTTCAATATTATAGGTGTTGGAGACATTTATCAACTCACTTTCGTTGATATTAGTGAAATATTTAAGAAGTAATCAAGAGAAAACATGAGTTAATCTAGAGGAACAAGAAGTTTAGTAACTTTTATATTTGGGAATAGTTCATGAGTAACAAATACTAAGATTTAATTTATTTTGGAGGATATGATAACTAATATATTCAATTCATTGTCTATGAAGCTAGATGCTTTACAGACAAAGAAAAAATAAGAATAGAACAAAAAATATTTGTATATATTTCTCCCTTGTTGTACGAAGAAAAATCCTAGGAATGAGTGTATATTAGCTACATTAGAAGTCTACAAAATTTGTTCTAAAAATCATAATGTCAATAACTTCCCACAATTTTCATGTTTGAAAGGAGTTTACCATATAGTTAATTATCATGTTAAACAAATTTAATTTGTTAATCAATGATAATTTGGACAATTTTGGTCACCATTTCCTCGAGGAAATCAATGATAATTTAAACAAATTTATTTTGTTAATCAATGATAATTTGGACAATTTTGGTCACCATTTCCTCAAGGAAATCAAGATCCTCGATCTTGTAATCAACCTTGGTATAATCCTCAAATCAATGAAGGACAACAATTATCTTCTTCTCAATTTTCCAATAATCCATAACCTTAAAAAGCATCTATTCCAAATCCTTGGAATTATGCAATTCCTTACAACCAACAATTTTATTGTAATCCACATTCCTTTCCTACACAAGGAAAACAATAGCCTTCCCAAGAATTCAATGGAACATATCAAAAATAACCACAACAATAAATTTTCCCTTCACAACAAATGTATAATTTCAATCAACCACATAGGAAAAATCAACTGACACCTCAACTAAACCCAAAACCAAATCTTTGGATGGGCTGCCAACAACCATAATCAAATTTCGTGTTCAATCAATTCGAAAAAATTATACCATCACATTAGGGAATCTTCAACCCTTACTAATTTTATAGTCAATTTCCAAGTCACAACTTTAATATGAGGGATACTTTTAGAAGACCTAAAGACACTTATAGTTAAGGATGTGAGTGAATAAAGGTAACAATTTAAGGAATAAAATGATGAATATTTATTGTTGAACTATCAAGATTGAAATCAAATGGAAAAGTAATAAAATGGTCATTTTGAATCTACACCATTTCTTGATACTAGACTTGAAAAGACTAGAATATCTATGCAATAGGTCTTTGATATCTTAGAAGAATGTGGATATACAAATACATATAATCCAAGCAATCAAGGATATATCGATTCATAACAAGGATATAAGGGATTTATGTATTAGGAAACTAGGTAAAAATAAATGAGATGCTCTTAATATCCAAGTAACTCATCGATTATTTAAAAATTTCCATCGAAAGCTTTTAATTTAAAATATGGGCTCTCAGTATACATATTGTCCAAGTACAAATAGGAAAGAAATCCATTACAATTAGTCAAGTTGATCTTACGATAGCCATTAATTTAATGAGTAACGGAATTATGAGGAGTTTAAACCTGCAAAATCTCATGAGGAAAACCCTGACTTTATTGCAAATGGCTAATAGGTCCATTATTAAGATAGAGGGTATTTTGGAAGATATCGTTAATACTACATATTTAGGGGAATATCCTATTGATTTTCTTATATTGTAGGCCAAAACCAATAAAGGAGGATATCCATTAATATTAGAATAACATTGATTAGCAACCATAAATTCTTATATTTAATGTTGGTAAGTATATGTCAATTTCTCAAGGAGAATCAATCAAGAAAAAAAGTTATACTATCTTGCAAAATCTATTGAATAAATTGAAGAACCATTATGGATTCCTGCACATGATGAATATTCCACACCAATCCTTACTATATAGAGACCATTAAATCTGAAACCATTAATGCTGAAAGAACCAATTAATCATAGGTTGATTTCTAATTGTATACAAAATATTTATTCCTTTATAGTTGCAATTACAGAATTCAACAACCAACAAAAGAAAACTCAAGAAAATTTAATTCATGAATCAATTTTGTCACATAAATTATTTGTTGATCATTATAAATTTTACAATAGGTATTTTCTAAACATTATACATCATAGAGGGGTATCCAACTAAACACTTTGCATATTATTTTGAAGAATTTACCTATAGATAATATACATCTGATCATAGATAAGCATCAACAAAATCACCTGAACTTATGTTTACTTGTTCACTTGACATCAAAGACTAAATTTGAAATCAATGACAAAACTACTCTCCAAAATCTCCAGCTTTGGCACTGATGGAAATACCACCAAACATTGTTACCACACATTGCAGGTAATTAATGGAAACTCCACCACTTACTCCATCACTTGGAAACTAATCTTGCTACTAGTTGCACATTCTTTAATTTTGTTGTTTTTATCACTCTCCCCCTTTTCTTTTGTGAATATAATAACCATATTTCATCATACCTTACCAATATATGCCTATCCTCCCCATGAATATCTTCAAATCAATAATCGTAAGGCATCATATCATGCCAATAGTTTCTGACTCTCCCACTTTGACATCAATGAAATGGATTTAGGAGCTCCCCCTAAGTTTATTCTGCTTTTGCAGACTTCACTCCCCTTAATCTGTATCTCTGTTATTTAGCTATCCCTACATATATTTGGAAAACGTCCATATTTTCTTATGAATAAGGCTATTCAAGAGAAGAGAGAGAAATTCACCCCAACTTGTGCCTTAAGTACTGAAAGAGTTCTCATGCAAGATGCTTGGTGAATATTCCACTAACTTGTTATTTTGTACAAATATACTCCAACCTCATAATATGAGTAAAAACCTATTCTCTAATAAAGTGGTGCTTTACGGGAATATGCCTGGCTTTTCAATGCAGAAGAAGATTCTTAAATATGATGATAGCACTAGTGTTATCATAGATAATGGGAATATGATCTACATAAGTTATCTTAATATACTTTAATATTTGCCTCATCTGTAAAACTTGAGTGCGACTAGTTGCAGTTGTAATGTACTCCACTTCAACAATAGAAAGGGAGAGATGTTACTTTTTTCTCAACTAAGAAACTAAACACACCTCCACTTGTGCTTTTCCTATCATCTATTTTTCCATCATAATCAACATTTTTATATGAAAATAATGTGAATTTTTTACATCATGGACACCAAAACCCATAACTCATTGTAGCTCTCAAATATCTTGATATTCTTTTGGCTACTAAGAGATGACTTTGTTTGAGGAATGATTGATATCTGGAAACAACACTAACAACTTGCATAATGTCTACTCTAGAAGATGTTAAATATAAGAGGCTTCCTATTGTTGGCATGTACATTTTTTGATCTACCTCAGCTGATACATCATCTTTCTTGAGCTTACGTGGGGTGACAATTGAAGAACCCACAAGTAAGCTTTCTTCCATTCCAAATTTGTTCATCATTTCTTCAAGGCACTTGCATCAAAAGATGAAAATAACTCTTTTTGATTATGTAACATGTAAGCTAAAAAAATAAGGAAAGTTCCCCAAGCATGGACATTTCAAATACAACCCGCATATCAGTGACGAAATTTTGGGTAACTGCATATGCATCACTGCCAAAAATAATGTCATAAAGATAAACAACAACAATCAAAACACTTTCATTTTTATATTTTATATACAAGTTGTTATATGTTGCTCCTCGTTTGAATTCATGTTGTAGCATATATTTATCTAATTATGACATATGTGCTTAAGTCCATATAATCCTTTTTTAACCTGCGTACTTCCTTAGAATTTTTTGACGGCTGAAAATATTCATGTTTTTCAATGTAAACCTCTTCCTCAATTTCACCATTCAAGAAAGTCGATTTGACATCCATCTGATATACCATGAAATTTTTATGATTGGAAAATGCCAAAGAAAATGATAACCTCTAATCTGACTACAGGAGCAAAAGGTTCATCAAAATATAAACCTTCAACTAAAGCATAGCCTTTGCTTGCTAATCTAACATTATTTCTCACCATTTGTCCATCTTCATTTAGTTTATTCCATCCTCATTTTGTTTGTTCCTAAATACCCATTTGGTGCCAATGACATTTTTGTTTCCTAG
Organism: Pinus taeda; assembly: GCA_000404065.3. Lineage (NCBI taxonomy): Eukaryota > Viridiplantae > Streptophyta > Pinopsida > Pinales > Pinaceae > Pinus > Pinus taeda. The sequence goes on along the minus strand of APFE031168211.1, from coordinate 4,587 downwards.
TATTGGAACCAATTCCTATGTCTGATTTTTCTCAATATTATATAATTCTTCATTCGTGCTGTTCTATCTTGGTTTTTCTAAGATAGATATTTTCGCATAACAAGCATAACAACATATGTTTTATTAGGAGAATCTGTTACTCTTCTTCTAGTTTGAACTCCCACATCCTAACTACCAACAATGTGATTCAAAGGATGATTCTTTTGAGCATACCTTGAGGGGTCTTTTGGATTGGGCTCTCGACCTCTTCATTTATTTTCTTCAAGCTATTCATCATCATCTTCATTGTTGGCCTATTCATTTGGGTTGATATATGTTGGCTACTTATCTCTCAGAGGAATAGACTCATCCACTCTTACATCAATTTTGTCAACTATTTTTCTTGAGCTTAATTTATAACATATATAACCTTCACTCTTAGTTAAATATCATAGAAATATTTCTTCATCTTCTTTTGCCTCAAACTTACCAATATTTCCCCCCCGGTCGGGGTGTGGCAGGGGAGAAGTGGAGATGACAAATGAGGTGGGCCAAAGGGGATGGGAGGTAGACATTCTAGAAGCCAACCACCTGGGCCAAAGGATAGATGGGGTATTTGGAGGTGGGAGGACGAGAATGTAGGTGGGGTAGCATGCAGGACAAGGTAGGGTAGAGGATGGCATGAAGCTAGTACAGGTGTGGCTGAGGATGGAAGAGAGTGACAAAGGTTAGGGGTCAAGTGAGAGGGCGAGTAGACCAGTGACAGCAAGTGGCATGGCGACAGAAGGAAACCCATAGCAGGAGCAGCTGGTGGCACGAGTTAATTAATGGAAGGAAATAACGAAATGGTGAAGGGAACCTCATTCTGAGTAAATCAAATGAAGGATTGGGCGATGGGAAGAGGAAGAGGGCACATGGGGTGGCATATGCAAGCTAGGTGGGGTAGCTGGACAATGCAACAAGAGGCGAAGGTAGATGGGAGATAAGGTAGTTACATGCAAAGGGAGAAGGAGAAAGAACATGCAGCAGAAGGTGGTGGATGCAAGCTGGAGAACATCGAGAGGAAAACATGTTTCATCAAAAAGCATTGGTATGTTACTCAGGTTTCCCTTCTTTCTTGCATCGCAGAAATGAATTTTACAAAGGAACTTGGGGTGAGGGTTGAGGGAAGTCAAGACTCAGAACAAGTCGAGACCTAGGTTGTTTGGGATTCTAACTCGATCGAATGGAGAGTATATGAGAAGAATGTTGCTCGAGTGAGAGGGTTAGGGAAATCTATAATGTATCTTTGGGTAGAGATTAATTGAGGGAATGAGGCCCGATGGGATGCCCAATGGGAATTATACAATGGAGTGAGTAGGAAGCCCGCATTTCAGCTAGGTGGTACCTAAGGCATGCAAAGGAAGAAATAATTATCAAGGGTAGGGCTCCCAGAACCACCATGGACAAAGAAGTAAGGTTGTGGTTAGCTTGGCTCGAACTAAGCCCAAATCTGGATGATGGTTGTGGACTTCATGGGATAACTAGGGGTAGAATTCGGGCAAGGGCACTAGAGAGGAGAGATTCCTGGACCAGAACCTCAAACGCGACCTTGAATGCTGAGAAGGAAACCCCAAATTGGGACCCCTGCAGAACTGCAAATGCTAACCTGCATGTTCCAGTTTTCTGAGGAGGAGATAAGGAGAGAGGAGAGGAATTAGGAGGCCAAAGCCTATTAGTCTTAGAGAAGGAAGGAGGGAAACCGGGGGAGAAGGAGGGAAGCACCAAGTCTCCAAGTCTAGAGTAAGTGGACAAGCCTGAGTCAGAGAAAACTAAGACAACTCTATGTAAACGAATTCTGACTAATAAAGAAATTTCTTGTGTTAATGTTTTAGGCATTAAAAATATTAGTGTGCAACACCGTTCAGAGTTTCGTATCATATATCGTGATCTAGCAAGCAAGCCGGTACTATCAAGCCGATCAAGGAAAGAAAAACAAAGTAGGAATGAAAATTGCATGGTAAAAGAGGGAAAAGAGGTGGGTAAAAGAGGAACCAAAGGAACAGGGAAGGCAGGGAAAAGGACAAAAGGAGGGAAAGAAAACTCCAATAGAGGTCCAAACAAAAGAGGTAGAAGGACTAGGAAGGAACACATGCAAACCCTCATAAACACGTATATGGTTGGCAATCCACCAGAGGTAAGAGCTCAAATTGCAGAGTGGGAGAGGGAGCTTAATGACAACATAACTAATCAGGATATAGAGACAGAAGAATGGGAAACTATGGTGAAAGATCTGGGAAATACTAGAGGCTGACACATGCTCTTTCGGAAAACAATCCAAAAATACTGGGTTATGAAGAACATAGTGGCCCAAGCAATGACACTATACAAGGAACAAGATGTATAGGAGGAGGCCCAAACAACAGAGCCCATCATGAAGGATCTTCATAGGTAAATTACTGCAGTCCAGATACAAGTGTACAAAAACAATCTTTCACTGAATAGGATCAAGCAAAGCATACAAGACATGAAGAGGATAGAAATCCCGGGGTCCAGTGCGAAAGCCCCAGCCCCATGGACTCATCTGACGAGTGAAACAGGTCTCTAATTAGAATTTCTTATATGTCGGTTAGCCTTTACTTTTCTGAGTTGAAGTTAATAGTAGATAGAGCAACTAATGTTGCCTGGATGGTGTTGAAAACATTATTTAAATTTTGGACAACATTTAACGTAGACAGGTGGCCAACAAACCTGGCTTCCTGCGGGCAGGTTGAGGCCACCTACAATTTTTGTTAAAGACATTATTATAGTCATAAAATATTAATAGAGAAATTACTACCAAGCCTACACACACACACACACACAAAAAAAAAAAAAAATTATCAATATTATCATGATTATTTTTAATGCAACACTTGCTACCAAAGAGTATGAAGTTCTTTACCATTGCTAGTTTTTCATACCACAATTCATAGAGGGTCTTGTCATTGTTTGGCCTAAAGTGAGCTTTATTTCATCCATCATTTCTCCTGCCAATTGTTGTACCGATCTATTCACCCTATATGCCATGCCATTTTCTTATTGAGTATTTGCAATGGTGAATTGCCTATTTATGCCACTTTTATTTACAGTAGTCATCAAATTTTCTAGAATTTAACTCTCTACCCCTCATATGAAATGCCTATTTATGCCACTTTTATTTACAGTAATCATCAAATATGTTTGAAGTAAACTCTCTACCCCTCATAGGAAACACTTTAATTTCCAACCAATTCCATTTTCAACCATGGAGATAAATATTTAAAAATTTTCAAAGGGTTATGACTTTTCTTTTAAGAATGCAACCCAAGTAATTCTATTGCAATCATCAATAATACAGCTCACGACTTGGAGTTTGAGTTATTGTGAGGCCACATCAGTCCATGTGGACTAGTTGGAAGGGCTTGTGGATGCGTTTTCATTACTCTTGAAGGGCACTTGAATTTGCTTACCAACTTGGCATGACTTGCAATTTTTGTTACTTGGTTTAGAGATATTCAGCAAGTCCCTTATAGCTTTCTTTTTACCCATACTCATAATATGGTCAATCAAGCGATTTCACGATGACCACAAAACATGGTTTAGATAGGCATTGTCTAAACATTATAGATTTTGTAGTTTTTCACTAGATTCTTGGAAAACAAAAAATATTAAATATTGATATTTGTTTTTTAAAACCAATCTTTTACTAGATACACACATTCAAAACCCTAAAAAACCCCAAAAGTGCTAGGATTATAGAGATTTTACAACTCAAACTTGCGATTCCATCAAATCCCTACCATGGGTAAATTAGAATAAAAAAATATGGAAAAATACCTTCCCAAGAAAATTAAAAGAGAATCATATATATAACAAGATTACAATAATATTCATCATGGTAAATTTTAGGGGCCAAATTTAGGGGGTTTTTCATCAGTTCTATTCATAACTAAAAGAAAACAAGTATAGACAGACATGCTGGTAGAAACCTGTGTGTCATATCTATGCCGATGTCTACGAAAGACAGTGGCAGTTTTATCTCATTATCAAATGATATATAGAATGGAGGAATTAGATTGAGTTGAATGGTTGGAATAAGATCATTACCCCTGACAACACTTTGTATGTCGTGGTAGCTTGTACTACAGAACATCATAGTTATTTGTCCGTTCAGAGATGTTCTATTATCTAATTTTGTAACACCAAAGTTACGCTATCTAATTTTGTAACACCAAAGTTACGCTTAAAATACATTAGGGCGAAATTTAGGGGGTTTTTCATTTTAGAGTGGCAAAATTTTTATAAAACACCCATTTCATATATTTAACCCAACTTTTATTTAAAAAATAATTATTTTTTTCATTTTTGCCCAAAAAAGGGCAGATAAACTATGGTAAGACTCATTTGAGATTATATTCCATTACAATTGCTTGATTTTCTACTTTGCAATAATCACCCATTTTCTGGTTTGGGAGGTGGTTTGGGAAGGTGTATTTTGTCCCAATAAATAAAAATATAAATAAAGTGGAGGTATGGTAGATAAATAAAACCTCTTTTTATACTTAAGTGGAGGTACGGTAATTAAATAAAACATATTTTTATACTTAC
>APFE031168209.1:0-91409 GCA_000404065.3 Pinus taeda | reverse complement strand
ACAAAGTCTGTTTGCATCGACAGAAAGAACGCCTTACCAGAACCCATCAGAAGCTCAGACCACTCCAACATGGTCCTTATAGCAGTACCAAGCTTGTGGGGAACAATGCTGTGGAGCACAACATTCCTCCATTCCTTCACCTGCACCAAGTGTTCAATGTGGACCGTCATCGACCATGCTTCCCACCATTACTGGACACATCAGACAGTGCAGAACAAGTTCAGTAGATGGAGGAACTCAACGCAATGGGGACCATTGCTTCCTAAGGGGGGAGGAATGATCCAGGTGGATGTTGGTGGCCACCCACCTATCCCATTTGGATCCCCACAATTGTCTCTTTCAGCATTTTCAGTTTCCTTAATTGTAGCACAACTTACTATTTTTAGCAGTTTTTCGGGTCCTGAACTTCCGGAGCCGTTTTGAGGCCCTAAACGACGTTTTTTGGGAAATCCAGGGGCAACATGGGTCCATGGAATGGACCGATGTTTCCCATTCCAACAATGGTAGTTCTCGGATAGATCTTTCTAACGAGCTATCATCGTCAAACGGAGATCGTATGCCAAAGTTACGACCTCGGGAAATTGATGTACCAATTTACCCAAAACGGGGCCCACAATTTGGCGTTTCATCTTCTAAAGGTCGGTTTTGGAATGTTTAGGGTTTTCCATTGTTTCTCAATAATAAACAGGCCTTCGAGCCTCATTGTAACATAGTTTGGAACAGTTCAGAGGCATGTAGCTGCCACATCTCTTCTCAGAGATAAGCTACTATCACCCTAGCTGGTTTTTTTTCCATTTCTGGTTGTAAGCATATTTCGGTATTTTCCATTAATGAAATGAAGTATTATTTCCACTGCATCTCTTTATTTATGGTTATCGCATCTCTGTATTTATGGTTATTTATGTAATCTATTGCGTTCCTGTTTAAATCCAGATCAATAGAAGCCATTCCTTGTAGGCAAGCAAATGACTGAGTAATCATGCAATTTTTAGAGACCAACATCTTGTCTAGGTTTGGTTGTCCTGAGAAGATTATAATAGATAATGTTGCTTCTTTTAAGTCCAAGAAAATGATCAATTTTTTCCATAAATACCAAATTACTTTAGGTCATTCCACAGCCTATTACCCTCAAGGTAATGGTCTAGTTAAATCCTCCAATAAAAGCCTGACCAACATCATTAAGAAAGTCTTGGAGGAGAATAAGAAAAAATGGCGTAAAAAGCTTGTCAATGCACTATGGGCAGACATAATGACCACTAAGAGATCTATTGGGACAAGTCCCTATGAATTGGTTTATGGTTTGGAGGAAGTATTCCCTTCTTCTTTGGGAAACCCAGTGATAAAGTTGCTGCAAGAAATACAGGCAGAACCTAATGATATTCAGAGAAAGATTAATCAAACAACTCATTTGCAACAAACTAGAGAGGAGGTCTATCAAAGAGCTCAGGTTTTATAAGAAAAACTTAAAAAGATCTTTGATAAAAGGACCAAAGCAGAGGATTTCTACATTGGAGACAAAGTTTTGAAGTGGGATTCCAGAAGAGAAGATAGGGGAAAACATGGAAAATTTGATTTCCTGTGGAAGGGACCTTATATTATTTAGGCAACACAAGGAAACAACACCTACTTTTTGAAAAGCCTGGATAATACAGAGGCAGATGATGGAACAGTAAATGGCTGAATGCTGAAGCACTATTTTGATCCAGTTTTTTGAAAATATCAGCACTGTAATTTATACATAAGAGTGTTTACTTTCTGAAATTTATTACAGCAATAAGATAGAAAGGAATATGCAGCAAATTTTGAGGAAAAGTCAAAGAACTGCCCCACCTTTTTGTGTCACCTTTTAGTCCATCATAAATTGAAAAGAAGACACTTGGGAACTGTAAATATGAGAACAAAAGGTATCCAAAATAGAAATGCAAATAATTGAATAAGATCATCAGGAGATGGGCATATTCTACAAGGTACTGTGTACAGTTTGGTACAACAAAGGAAAATTTCAGAATGCAGCTGGAGGTGTACATAAGGCTATCTGACCTATTGTTATTGACTGGTTCCTATACCAATAGGTTGCATTTTTCATGATTGACTGGAGAAGTTCCAAATATGTTCATCCTTTCCATGCTGCAAAGGTTCCATATTGTGAAGAATTTCACTATGTACAATTTCTTGACTCTTATCATAGTTCATGAATGTCCAAACAGATTAATCTTGGCCAGGTTCATATTTCAATTTACTTGTCTTAGAATAGAGAATAAAGGTATGTCCAAATAGTTCAATCTTGGCAGACGAGTAGATAGGTAGAGAAGCAAAGGAGCCCAATTGCTTAATTTGGGCCCTTGTAAGAGATAAGGGTAGATTTAGATAGGAGGGCAGCTAAAAGAAAAGAAGAGAATCAGGGTTTGCTAGTTCAAATGCACCCAAGGAAAATGAAGAAAAAATGTTAGGTATAATAGGATGGGTAAGTAGTTTTGATGTTGCAGAAGCAGTGGCATGAGTGATTTCTTTACTCAAATATAATTCATCTTTTATGAATATCATGAATGCCATGGCAAGGTGTGGTGACAAATCAGATGTTGCATGTCTAACTTCCCCTCATTCCCCTCACAACAATTACTTACTAACATTCCCCCAGGATATTGAGATCTACTCAAAGTCCCTAGACCACTCCATCTCAGGTGAAAGTTTCAGCAAAATAATGTTTTCTCCATGAGCCAAGAAGCCACATTTCTTGTGTAAAATCTTTCTCCTTGTGACCCTCCCTATACCCTAAGTTTTCACTTTTCAAACTTAGTGCTTTTCTTAAAACATAATACCTTTTATATTAACATTCTAACCTTATTATATAGTTCCTATATAAATTTTCCCTACCCTTATTATATAAAATAGACAAAAAATCCCTAAAAAATCTAAATATCTCGACCCCTAGCAATTATAACCATATTTCAATTTTTTGTCGGGAGTTATTGGTCCACTCGGGGCCAATAACAACCCTCCATGCACTCCATCGGGGTTCGTTTAAAATTTGGTTAAAAAAATAACCAAAGATGCTGACATAAGCCATATAAAGCCCGCTAACCAAAGTTTTATACACCGTGAACATTACAAAATGTTAAAAATTTGTGGTGGGGCCCGTGCCATAGCCGCCTACCAACTTCGTTCACCGCCAATCGTTCGATCATCATGCACAAATCCAACGGCTATCAATGATATCGGAACCCCTCCAATCACCAAACAATAGCATCTGAGGGATGGGCGGTATTTTCACCATACAGAGGACAGGTGTCAGCTTCCCAGCGTGATCGAAGCCCCCCCCTTCAATACCACCCTGGCCCAAAGGCGGTGCGAGGAATACCGCTTATCACCCCCAATGAACCTTGATGACCTCGTCCTGTGACGTCACCTCCACGTTAGCACCATGTCACCTGCTTACGTCACCACCTCACCTCTGTGTCACCCTCCACGTCATCCAACACGTGATCTACCGAACCCCACTACACGACAAAAATTTACGTCATGCTGACGTCATCTGACAGAAATGTGCCAAAGCCCACCAAAGTCAAAATTTTTGTTGAAAAGAGGTAAAAGTGTAATTTTCACCCATTTGTGTTTGTCTCCTCCGCGCGACCTGTGCATGTCGATTTGCATCCAAGAGTAGTCATTCAATCACCCAGTCCACCACCCAGTAAATTTACTCCACAGCTTGGCCCCTCAGCTTGGTTCGCCACTTGAAAATAGTACATTTCACCATTAATACAAGTATTTACATCAATTTCACTCCTGAGCCCTGTTTTTCAGTTTTCTCTATAAAATTTCCCGCAGAACCCAAAATTTGAAGAAAAACATCATGCTATCTTCAAAAATACGCACTGTAACCACTATTTTGCCCAATTCTTACCAAAAATCCACCCACTGAGCTAAATTCAAGCTCGTTCCGACCTGCAAATTCTCTGACAAACCCCAAAAACTACCTTATTACCTATTGTTGCTTGCCCATTTTGTCAAGGAATCCTGCAAACAACGTTTCCCCATGTAAATTCTACCCACTGAGCTAAATACAAACCAATCTGATGGTGTAATTCCCATAAAAAAGTTCACTGAGCTGTGGTTTTGACTATTTTGCCCACATAAACCCCAAGTACAGTTTTAAAATCATTAACAGTTGAACAATGGAGGCTCTAGTAGCCCTCAATATAACCCCTCTCAATGCACCTCACAAGGAATTGGATTCAAATCTGATAGGGATTTTCAAATCCCTTAGCTGATAGGGATTTTCAAATCTGGGACTTAGTTGGTGACAGAAACCATCTCCAAGCATTCTGTGAACTCAGGAACAATTACCTAAGAAAAAATGATTTCTATGGGATATGGGAATCAAATTTACCCATGTACTACCTCCCCTCTGTCAATGTTTTCCCTGAGATAATTCACCTCTGCTGTGAAAACTATGAACCAACCCAAAGGGCAGTCAAAACTCCATCTGGAACTACCCTCTTTCATATAACTCTTGACTCCATAAATCAAATGCTAAACTTCAAACCAAATCAGCTTCTGTTCCCTCTTACTATGAAATTCTTGCTTGATGAAGGTCCCAAACTCCCCAGCTCAGAGATAGCTCAAATTTCCCAAGCATTCATGAAACCAAATTGTCGACCTACAGAGCCACCTCCTTTTCACTATGCATGTTTCAATGAAGTGGGTAAATTACTTGTTCATATGATATCTTATATCCTGGGGTTCAAGACAAGTGAATATATTGATGAAACTACACTAGTCTCATTATCCATATTTATTCCAGGGCAACCCCTTGCTGTCAAATACAACTATGCTAAATTCATTTCCGACAAGATCCATGACCAGCTCTTGAATCTAGATAGGGAGGGAGTATTCAAGTACTCATCCTACATCTATCATCTACTCCTCTATTATCAGCCAGACAGTTTCCAATATCCCATCAGAAAATTGGACTCTAAAGGAGAAAAGAGGTCTGTGATTTTTTGGACCTTAGTCTTTCATGAAGTCCACAACTCTCCTTACTTTTACTGTGAGTTTATTGACATGTTTGTCTATCCAACCTCTTCTTTGCTGATGAGGGCTCCTCCTCCTAGATTATCTTATGATATGCAAAAAATATTACAGCTCTCCAAAAGCTACAAAATAGGTGACTGGTACTTATACCAGAATCACACCGAGATCAAGATATATGGTTGTGAGTTGTGCCCCTACAAGCTGCCAAAATATGTGCAAATGAGACTGTTTTCCTTGGAATATTTTAGGCAATTTATCAATTCAGATTTTACTCATTTTCATAGTGCCGAGAAAAAGGCTCAATTGAAATTGAGAGACCATTTAGGCCCCTACATCATGAACAAAAAACAAGGATGGCAAGAGGCCGACCAAATATTGGGTGAAAAATTCAGATTAAAGAAGAGCTTTTGGTGGGTACCCTATGACCCAAATGGCTTTATCAATGAAAGAAAAATAAAATATAGGCTGTTAGCCTATGAACATTGCAAAATTCTTGAAATAGAACAATTTGCCAACCAGGATAAATGGGTAGAAGGCGCACTAATTGAACAACTCGCTGAGGAAGAGAAAATGGAACAAAATATGAAAAATCTTGAAAAGACTCTTGACCTAGATTCTTTTGGGTAGGTGTCATTCAAAGTGCCACAACAAACCGGAGAAGGCACATCAACTGCTGGAACTTCACAACAACCAGCCCAAGAAAACACTACACCGACTGCCAGAACATTAAAGGGTAAAGAGGTGGTGGATGCAGAGCAGCACATAATGGAATATCAGCTTGCCACATCAAAGGAATAGGGTTAAGGGAAAGCGCCTTCACTACAGACAGAGGCACCAGAGGTACCAACATTACAGACTCCTGTCAATGAGGAAAGAAACAAGAAAAGGGACAGAGAAGAGACCACACCTGCAAGTGGATCAACAGAGCAGCCAGAGGCCAAAAGGAAAAGAGTAGATCCTCTACCCGAAGAGGAAATTATTGAATAAATCACAGAAATCCCAAGAGAGGAGAGGGCAACCAGCCAATAGACATCCACTAGCTCTCACAAGCAAGAAATGGAGAGGCAGCATGGTATGGAAGTTTCCTCCTCAAGGCCGCAAAGTAAGCAACGTTTCGATATTAAAAGAACATTCATGGACATTAAGGCCTAGAATGAGCCATTGAGACTGCAGCTCTATGATCAATTTCTCAGGATGACCCCCTCCAAACAACAAAGATTAATGGAACATATGACATTAAGGAGGAAAAAATGATCTTAGGTCAGTTTAAGCCTAAGGTTTAGCAACCACAATCAGCAGCTGACTATATAAGAACAAATCTAGAGGTCCTGGCTAAAGACATACACCCAATGGACCAAATCGAGCTTCACAAACAAACTGGTGAAATGGTCTACGCTACATTGGCAGACAAGGCAATGCTGGCCCACCAATTGAAGGATTCATTAAGCAATACATCTGCCCAATTAGATTTGGAAAAGATATCTTCTTTAGCCAAAGACAACAGAATAAAGACCTTAGAAGAGATCATTATTGAGTTGGGACATGATCCCAAGGATGCCAAGGGCATCAAAGCACTGATAAAGAAAAAGGAAGAAGATATTGCTGCACTTAGGAAGCAATTGAAGCTGCCTGTCACCATGCACCCACAAACTACAGAACTTGCACAAGAAAAGGCAGAAGAAGACATGATGGATTTGTTGATAAAGATGAATCAAAGGCTAACTGAAATGGAGCAAGAATTGGAGAAAGCATTGCAAGCCAAGCAGGGAGAGTCGACCTCCCAGCCACATGAAACAGCACCAACAGTTACCACTACTCCCCCCACAGTCACAACAACAATTCATCCCACTGTCCCGACATCAACAACAGGTACATCAGCCACAGATGCTTCAGCAGAAGTAGCAACAATAGGACTAGATACCAGCATGAGCATGGAAGAATTAATGAAAGCAGTAAAAGAGCTAGAAGTCCAAATGTCAGAGCTTAAAGAGGTAAGCTATGACAAATCTAAGATAACAGTGGTAGATAAAACTAGAGAGGTAAAGGCCTTAGAGGATAAGGTGAAATCCTTGGAGAAAGATCTCACTCTTCATAAACCTCTAGCAGAAATTAAAACAATTTTTCGGACCAAAATTGGCCAGTCTATCACTGATCAAAGGCAATCAATTTAGACGATCCATGAGCAAATTGAATTAATAGAAATAGCCTAAGTAGAGATTCAGAAGGCCAGAGCATCATTGGGAAACATGCCTGAACAGGCCAATAGACTAATTCATTTTTTGAATACTCACAGCAGGGAACAACTAGCAGCTTTGGAGATCAGGGACAGAACATGTACTATTTTGACAGTGAAAAAGGTGCTGACCATGAGGAATTTTATACAGAATCTGGAGAGAAAGTGCCAAGAAATGCAAATAGAAATAAATGCCTTTACAGAAATGTTTACAGTCTTGCAGCAAAAGGGTCTACCCAGTTTGGTAACCAGCAATCAGAGACTGTTGACACCTGAACAATATGCTCACAGGGTGAATACATATGTTGCCAATTAGATGACAGCATCATCAAGCACTTCAGAAGACATAGCACCTCCCTCTCGACAGAGATTATATGACAAATTGGAAAAATATGTTCTATATTGAACATGAAATAACACATCTTTTTGAAGTCCAGCCCAATTTCTATAGGTATACTGAAGCGGATGAAACATTAATAAAAATGCAAAGACATCAGTTGCCAACAGACCAAATGGTGGCAGAGCATGTTAGAGGTTTTAGCAAGGTAATTTTAGTTCTCTTTATGATCATCTGCATTTAATCAAGTTCAATTCACGTGCCACATATCATAAAAATGAAAAAAACAAAGGAAGGGAGTCACGACAAAACGCATTAAAGCGGAATCAGGCACAGATGAAAGGGTCGGGACAACAACGCAGGAACGTAGAATAAAGGGACAGCTACCAGCCAACTCACTCAGTTCAAAAAGTCAAATATCCCTGACCAACTGAACAGCCAGCACACCAACATTTACTTCTACATTCATTTCTCTCATTTACTTCTCCTATAAAGTAGATGGATGAAGTTATTGCTTGATATTATCCCATTTCAGATATTTTGTAACTCTTTTTTGTATAAATACCTCCCCGTGAGATGTATTCGGGGTTGGTGATATCTCTTTTGGATTGCGCTGTAACTCTAAGGATTTTTTAATACAAAGGCTGTTGAAGTTCACTGTTGTTGCACCGTCTGAATGTGGATTTGATGTTCTAGGTCCTGCTACAGAATTCTTGTGTCTTTCTATGGATCAATAAGTTATTCTAACCTGTGTTTTATATTCTTTGTGTTATCAAATTTCATATGTGTTTCATAATCTTAGTAATGGAGAAAAAGAATAGCCCAGAATTTGTTTAAATACACTCTGTGTTCAATCTCTATTATTACTTATGTTTTCTTCAGAGTTAGCATAAACAGGAATTCTTAGCTACTCTTGTTTCCACTAATTCTTTCACTTTGAATATTAATAAGGAATTCTTCACTGCTCCTTGATAATACTCATGCATTTTCTTTCTTCCAACATGATGACAGATTCTAAACTGCCTCTCACCCACTGGCTTTCATTCCATCTATTTCTAGATCATAAGATTGCTCCAAGATTGATTACCTTGCTCTGTAGTATCACCTTTGGTCAAAGAAATCATATTCAGCTGTTCACCCTTATATACTCCATTAGCCCAATGGAATAAACTATTCATACTTGCATCCTAGTTCTATTCAAGATCACCATCCAATAAACTTAAAACAAAACCCTGTACATCATAACTAGCCTAAAATACCTCAAACAAAGATAAATCATAAAGAGAGAGCCCTCTCTGCATGCAGATTGGCTAGAATCTGTGTTCAAAAGATTGGCCTATGGTTACCTCAGTCGTATTCCCCTCCTGGGGAACAACCTGAGTGATAACAGATCCATCAGATTAAAACCTAGTGTTTTTCTCTCATGAAAAATATACCCCTCGACTTTTGGCTTAGTTAGCTTTTATGATCTAGGTCGTTGTTCATGGTAAGAACATTCTTCATTCTATTTTGGACAAGGGATCATTGACCTGCATCATGTATTTATCTTACTAGAAGGAAATTACTTCACCCCATCTAATTCAATAAACCATCACATTAAAAGCCTTTGATGGAAGGACATACAAACCTTGTGGGATTTTGAATTCCCTCCAAGTGGAATTTGGGGGAAAAGTCATCTTTGTTGAAGTAGAAGTTATTGATGGACCTTTAGATTATAATATTCTACTAGGACTTACATGAGCTTATGCTATGGCTACCATCATTTTGACTTACTTCAGAATGATTTCCTTTCCTCATAAAGGCAGGATCATGGCCATAGATCAACCCACATTTGTCGCCTATGATTCCAATGTTACTAGAAGTGTCCCTCTAATAGAGGAAGCCATATATTCCTATCATCATGTTGGAGTCAGTTTATTGAAGGATTTATCGCTTATGGGAATTTTTCTCTCCCTTCCCCTCCCCTTCCCAGCTCCTCCACTTCAGTTTCTTATATCAACATGATATCATCATCTACGATCCTCACCGATACATGGATTGTCCCTGATGAAACTGACATCAAACGTTTTGGTGACCAATTTCCGCTTAGCCCTGTTGAGAAATATTACAAAGCCATATTCTCAGCTTGTGTAGCCCATAAGTTTTATTCGATCAATTGGGTAGATCAATCAATAGATTATGGCATGCCCTTTGCTCCTTTCTCATATACATTCTCTACTGACGAAAGCATAATGGAGATCATGATGTTAGATGCTGCGCAGTGGGATGAACATCATCACCATTCCTCCTTCCCAGATACCATTGAAGATAAGTTGAGTGGTGTATACCTACCTAATTTTATCGAACCTGTTAGCCCTGTTGGTAAATGGCCCAAAAATGGACCCAAATATGCTCTTTAAAGTCTCCATAAGCCAGCAAAAGCATGCCAATGGATCCAAATATGCTCTTGAAGTCTTCAAAATATTCTTAAGAATCATTCAAATATAAAAACCATCGCATGCCAAGAGCCCTTGGAAGGGCGGAAAAGCACTATCGACAGGCAAAAACCAGAGAAAATAATGAAAAGCTACATATCGGAGGCTTAAACTGAGAAATTCATAGCAGCCATCCGATCTGGCCGATCAATGGTCCAGATCTGATCGACGGATTGCAATCAGAGGTCACAATCGACAGTCATAATTAACACAGGTAGATAGCGGTGATCGGCGCAGACTATATAGAAATGGCGATGGCAATTGGCGATTCAATGTGGACCGTCGATCAAGCACACAGATCGACGACCCACATCACATCATAGGATCGCTATTAGGGATTACAAAGAGCACTAACACATGGGCCCTGGGAATGAGTGACATGCGATTGTGATTAATCACATCGCTATATCGCATTGGCAACATCATGGGATGGGGCCGTTATAAAGGCATGTGTGTGACCTGATGAACCGGACCCGACGGTATTATACATGATATTTCATAAGATTTCAGGTCTGCAGGAAAGGCAAATTTTAATATATTTTGTGTATTTTTGTTATATAACGAAATACAAAGGGGCAGCGATGATGCGATAAAACTCAGACCTGAAGGGGTTCAAAAATGAAATATATAATACTTCAGGTCCGCCAAAGCCATTTTTTATTATTATGTATTTTCAGTGTTTCTTTTACATATTTTCATAATATAAAGTTAACACAGGGACAGGCCATCTGCGATATGTGATAGCGACCCTAAGGGTGGACCCTATAGATGAATAGGAAATATCTAAGGACTTTTGAATTCTAGAAGAATAGACATGGGTGGAATTTTCATAGTTGCAGCGTTTTTCTGTGTTTAAGAGAAAAACAGTCATTGTTCGCATTTTAAAGGGATTACAAAGGCTTGAAGACCCATTCCACCACATAGCAAAGTTTGGGAGATAGATCGCTAGGAAATAAAGACCGAAAAGGGAAAACAAGGGCCACAACGTGATGTAGCCAAAACAGAAGAGGATCTCCTTTACTACCACACTTAGTTTGGGAACTTAAAGAGGGAAAATGGTGAGTTACTGTTTGATTTTAATAAGAGGTTTAACCATATGTACAAGAATATACAAGCTGAAGTAAAACCCACCACTGCCTTTGCTAAACTCAACTATGCCAGTGCTTTCGATTCTAACTTCTGTCTATTGTCGAGGGAGATGCGATGTGCTACTTTGGCTAATATGCAATATGTAGCCTTGGAAGTAGAATCAAACATCATGGTTGCAGAAAAGATCAAGGGAAATGTTGATAGAAGGAGACAGAGGGGCGATTTTCATCATCTTTAGATCCAAAGATAGATAAAATGACTAAGATGATAGAGTCATTAGCCTCTGAAATCTCCAAATTAAAAGTTGAGCAACACCATGGGAAAGGAAGAGTTCCTAACACCTTTGCTCCTCCAAATCCAAATCCATATAGAAGAACTGATGAGCAGTTGCAGATTCTGCAAAGAAGCAAAAATACCATGAAGATCTAAGGCTAAAGCCCCCTTTTCAGAATGCAGTCATGGAGGAAAAGAAGTTTGAAGAAGATGAAGAGATCCATTTTTTGAAGACATAGGCAATGCCCCTTTTTTTACCTTAGCTACCTATGAAAACTCATTATTCAATGACCAGATCAGCCAAGAGTGGGATGGTGAAGCTGTTCTACAAAATAAAGATCATCAAAGATATAATCTAAGGTCGAATATGAATAATGCCAAGGAAACCCCTATTCAAAGAGCTATTGTCTCTCCAGTATAGCAAGCTAATAAGTAGAAGTGACTAGCAGTTGATCCTATCATCCTCAAAGCTCTAGCTCGTGAGGTAAGAGGCCTTGAAAAGTCTCCTTCTCCCTTCAGTTTTCAATTAGAAATTAAGAAGCTAAGAATACCTATGCCTCTAATTGAACTAGTGAAGAATGAGTCCTTCAAAAGATCCATCCTCGAGGCCCTCAAGCCTAAATCCATCCAAGCCTCCACTGACTATGTAAAT
The DNA here is from genome assembly GCA_000404065.3 of Pinus taeda. Taxonomy (NCBI): domain Eukaryota; kingdom Viridiplantae; phylum Streptophyta; class Pinopsida; order Pinales; family Pinaceae; genus Pinus; species Pinus taeda. The sequence goes on along the minus strand of APFE031168209.1, from coordinate 79,320 downwards.
CTGCAAGATGACCAACTTGATGTTATTCTCAGCCCAATGGTTGAAAATTTTGAAGATGGCTCCCCATAATTCTATGTCTCTCTGACCATTCATGATAAAACTCTTCACAACTACCTTCTAGACATTGGGGCCAACCATAATCTAATGCCCAAGGCTATCCTGGATAAGTTGGGCCTTGACAGTAGCAAGCCGTATCATGACCTGTTTTCTTTTGACTCTAGAAAGGTGAAATTTTTGGGATTAATCAAGGACCTAGCCATCACTTTGCCTCAGTTTCCCATGAAGAGCATGATGATGGATATTGTGGTAGAAGATGTACCCCCCAATTTTGGCTTGTTACTTTCCAGAGGCTAGATTGAGAGATTAGGTGGAACATTGCAAAATGATCTGTCCTATGTTATTGTCTGAGTTTTTGGAGGTGAAAGTAGGAGATTATATAGAGAAGCTCATTTTTCTTATATTATCAATGATGAAAGGAATCCTACTAATCATCCCATCTATGCTTTCGACACTAATTTTGGAGCTTGTTTTCTTCAAATTGAAGAATCTCAGTTGGCCTCCATGTAGCTTAAAAAACCAATTTGCCAGATCATAGAGGAAGCAAGCCCACAAATTTGGGACATGTTCTTTTATGGAGCTTTCTCTAAAGAAGCTATAGGGGCAGGTGTAGTCCTTGTGTCCCCCACATAGGAATGCATTCATTTACCTTTCATATTAACTTTTCAGGTCACAAATAACACAACAGAGTACGAAGTAGACCTTATCATTTAGTAGGTGAACAAAACCTTCCAAGCAAAAAATCCAAGGCTGAAAGAATACAGAGATGAGGTGAAATATAGACCATCTCTGTCTGACAATGTCAAATGCTGGAAATGTTTTGAAGAGGATGATGAAATTAATAGGGTTTTACAAGTCTTTGATGAATTTGCTGAAATTCATCAGAAGAAGATAAAAGAAACATTTGAATGGGACAATTTTCAGTTTGGTGACTACATTTTCAAATGGGAAGGTGTTTTTGGTAGCCCAATAAATGGGTGATTCTTCAAAATTTCTTTCATTTAAGGCTTTAAAGCCTTCGTATTTTAAATATGTATTTTTAGTTTTTATTTTGTTGCAAAATAGAATCCATGCCTAATGGAACACTAGAAGGAAGATGTGATTTTGGTTTTACATGAAAGGAATTTTTTGAAACCTCACAAGGACGCTTTCATCCCTAGAAGGAGGCAATGTTAGCCTTGCTGGAAAATGGCCCAAAAATGGATCCAAATATGCTCTTTAAAGTCTCCATAAGCCAGAAAAATCATGCCAATGGATCCAAATAAGCTCTTGAAGTCTTCAAAATCTTCTTAAGGATCATTCAAATATCAAAACCATCACATTCCAAGGGCCCTTACAAGGGAGAAAAAGCACTATCGGGAGGCAAAAAAATAGAGAAAACAATGAAAAACTACATATCAGAGGCTTAAATTGAGAAGTGCATAGCAACCATCTGATATGGACGATCAATGATCTAGATTTGATCAAAAGGTCACAATAGGTGGTCACAATCAACAGACACAATTGGCATAGGCAGACAGTGGCAATCAACACAGACTATATGGAAATGGTGACGGTTATCGGTGATTAAACGTGGACCGTCGATCAAGCGCGCATATCGACGACCCACATCGCATCACAAGATCACAATCGGGGATTACAAAGAGCGCTAGCACATGGGCCTTGGGCATGAGAAACATGCGGTTGCTATTGATCGCATCGCTATATCACATTGGCCACACCATGGGACGGGGCCGTTATACAAGCATGTGTGCGACCTGATGAACCAGACCCGACGGTATTATACATGATATTTCATAAGATTTCAAGTTTGCAGGAAAGGTAATTTTTAATGTATTTTGTGTATTTTCATTATATAATGAAATACAAAGGGGCAGCGATGATGTGATAAAACCCAGACCCAAGGGGTTCGAAAATGAAATATATAATATTTCAGGTCCGCCAAAGCCATTTTTTAATGTATTTTTAGTGTCTTTTTACGTATTTTCAGAATACAAAGGGAACAAAGGTACATTCCATCTGCGATATGCGATAACGACCCTAAGGGTGGACCCGGTAGATGAATAGGCCATATCTAAGGACTTTTGAAGTCCAGAAGAATAGACATGGGTGAGATTTTCACAGTTGCAGTGTTTTCTATGTTTAACAGAAAACAATCATCATTCACATTTTAAAGTGATTACAAAGGCCTAAAGACCCATTCCACCACATAACAGAGTCTAGGAGACAAATCACTAGGGAAAAAAGACCAGAAAGGGAAAAACAAGTGCCACAACACGATGCAGCAACACAATGCAACACAGCCAAATCAACTTGAAGCGATCATAAGGCAACAACACAGCTCATCCAAAACTGAAAAATGATCACAGGGCATCTCTAGCATGAGAGAGCTCCCTACTAGCACAACAAACTACCTGAATGCGGTTACTCTTTTGTTAGAAGAAGAAACCTTCAAGCCCATGCTTGCCTAGTCAAGGCATCAAACAGTTAACAAGACAGAGGGATAGATTAAGACCTCTCAAGCCTCAAAAGGCTTGAGAGCATTGTGAACAAGCCTATAAATATTTGTAATATCAAAGTATGAAGGGTTCAACTTCTGGATATTGTTGATACTATGTTCCTTCAAGCTTCTCATCTTCATTCTAGCAAATATAAGCTTCTTTTGCTGTTATATATTCAATGTCCATTTTCTCTTATGTTCTAAGCTTGCACTTGAACAAGTTGTTCATGTTTCTTCTATGTCTAATGCTAGATAAATTCCATCTTATCTATGCATTGATAAATTAGATTTGCAAGCTTCTTTTACTTCCTGTAGCTATCCGTTCATACGTGTTTATATATGCATTTTCTGGTATAGTCGGTATTCTCCATCTATCCATTGAATCTACAAACTATTGAGCATTAGTGGTCTAAAGCCTTGTAAAGCTGAGGGTGTTCATGCATTTCTTGAGTAAAAATAGAGTTGAAATGGTTATCTATCTTGATCCAAACCTTCATTCATTTCAATAGTTCAGAGAACAATATTGAAGATTATATGTTACCAGGCATCTCCGAGCTGCAACCTAGGAGAGTTTCCTGGAGTGATAACAGAACCCTTTATGAATTTTATTTCCATTCATGAGATTGACTCTCAAAATAACCTTTTCAATATCTAAGGAACCATTCCTCTCGATATTTCAATTAAACCAGGAATAGTCGAAAATGTATACATTAGAGTATCTTGTACTTCATTTGAAATCAAGTTTTATCGAGCCCTTTTTTGTGAGTTCAGAGATATGTTTTCCTGGACATATGAGGAAATTCTAGGTATCAACCTAAACATCATTGTGCATGAAATCAAGACGTATCTTGATGCCAAATCTGTCTGTTAGCACCTTCATCTAGTCCATCCCAAGAAGGCTGCTGGGATAAAAGATGAAATCAAAAAGCTTCTTCAAGCTAGTTCCATATATCCCATTCCTTTAACTAATTGGGTATTGAACACTGTCCTTGCCATGAAGAAACATGGCCTGATTCGAGTATGTGTTGATTTTTGGGACATAAATCGAGCTTATCCAAAGGACAACTACCTAACCCTATTTATCAACCATATTGTTAATTATTGTGCTAGATTCAAGATTTATTCATTTATGGATGGATTCTCGAGCTATAATCAAATCAAAGTTTTCATGATGGACCAACCTAAAATCACATTTATTTTTCCATGGGATACTTTTACTTATAGAAAGCTCCCCTTTGGTTTAAATAATGCAGGGGCCATGTTTCAATGGGCGATGGACTATGCTTTCCACGACATCAAGCATATTATGCAACCCTATCTAGATGATCTCCTTGCTCACTCCAAGTATCACGCTGATCACCCCATGCATTTACGGGCCATTTTTCTCCATCGTAGACATTATAACATTTGACTTAACCCACACAAATGTGTGTTCTATTTTGTTTCTATTTTAATCCTTGGTTTCTTCATTTCAAAACAAGGTCATATTGATCCTTTAAAAGTTCAGGAAATCATTGAATTGCATGTGCCTTCCACTCTTGTTTAGTTACATAGAATCCAAGGGAAAGCCAACTTCTTGAGGAGGTTCATCCCTAACTATGCTGAACTGACCAAAGGATTTACTTGCTTACTTAAAAATGGGATTCCCTTCCATTATGATGATGCTACACATAAAGCGTTTGATGCCTTGAAATATGTACTAGTTCATACATCTCTTTTATATCCTCCCAACTATCAGCACGGTTATTTCCTGTACCTCGCTACCACCATCTCTATAATAGATATGGTGTTGGCCCAAGAAGATGATATGGGGACTGAACATCCCATTTGTTATATAATTCAAAACCCCAATGATACTGAGATCTAGTATACTCATGTGGAAAAGTTAGCTTTGGAAATTGTTCAAGTTGTCCAAAGATTTCACCATTACATTTTGGTTCATAAAACTACAATCATTTCAGATTATAACCCTATAACATACATATTGTCACATCAATTTGTGAGGGTAAAATACTCTAAGTGGATCATTATTCTCCAAGAGTTCAACCTGGAATTCATCAAATCCAAGTCGAACAAATCCTTAGTTTTTGCCGAGCTAATGTGTGATCTCCCTCCCCTTGATGTTGAATCTACATCTGAAGCTTCTAGCACAGACTAGTAATTGTTCTTGATCTCATCATCTGACCCATGTTATGGATATTTTCTCATCTATCTCTAGACCCAGAATTCCCATCCTAATACCTCTTTCTTAGAGAAATGACATATTCAGTACCAATCCTAAAACTATGTCATTATCGACTGCACCTTTACCCTCATGGTATCGATATGATTTTATGGAGGTGCCTCACTCTTGAGGAGGCCGAGAAAGTATTGAATGAATGCCACTCAGGGGTATGTGGTGTCCATTTATTTGGCTATTCTACTGCACAAAAAATCTTATGCTCTGGTTACTTTTATCCCACCATTTTCCACGACTATATCCTTGTAGTCTAGAAATGTCACATGTGACAAATATATGATCGAAAAGTTTGTGCTCTGCCTACTCTATTCAATCCCGTTGTTGTTGTTTGTCACTTTGTGAAATGGGGCATTGATTTTATGACATGTAACCCTCATCACCTGGGGGGCATGGCTACATAATTGTCATTGTTCACTAATTTACTAAGTGGTTCGAAGTGATGCCTACATTCAATAATACCGACGAAATGACTACATACTTTTTATTCAACCACGTGATTTTTAGGTTTGGTGTTCCGCAAGAAATAGTAACAGATCATAGGAAGCACTTTCGAAATCATATGATGACCAAACTATTTTCCAAATTGGGAGTTTCATATGTAAATTCCACTCCCTATTATCCTCAAGCTAATAGACAATTTGAGGTTATTAAAAACGTTCTTAAGACTATGCTTCAATGTATGATAGGGGTCCATAAATCATACTGGCACTTGCTTCTCTTTGTTTGCTTATGGGCATATCGAACCTCAATTAGGACTACTAATGGATTCACACCCTTCTAGTTGGTCTATGGTATGGAAGTGAACCTCCCTATCGAATGTGAAATTTCATCACTAAAACTAGGTATCGAACTTCTTCCTACTACTTCTTCATAGGAGGAGCGTCTTTTACATCTAACTCGTTTGGATGAAACCTTGTGCAAAGCCATGTTAGCCAATGAATCCCATAAAATAATCATCAATGCAATATGACAAAAGTTTCAATCCTAGCATCTTCTCAGAAGGAGCTCTTGTTCTCTTATATGAATAAGAGGCCGACAAGTTAGGTCGAGGAAAGTTCCAGCCTATGTGGCTAGTCCCATATATTGTCAAGTGAGTCCTTACAAAAGGGGCTTATGAACTAGTATATATCGATGGAGTTCCACTAGCTCAGCCTAAAAATGGGTTGTACCTCAAAAAATACTATGCTTGATCCCATGCATGGTACATTGTCTACACACTGTTTATAGTTGTGTTGAGTCTATTTGCAGTATGTTTTCTAGAGTTTCCCATCGTTTTTGTTGATTTTGTTTGATTTTGTATTGCAGATGTCAACCTCTCTCGAACCGTATATTGGTTATGAAGATTGTGCTAGCCATAATACTTAGAACCTATCCTCCGCAGTGTGGGCTACATTCTCTTTGAATGGAGAGCTAGTGAGTATGCAATGGATTTACATTGGTCACTCTAATAACAACATCAATGAGTATAACATAGTGGTTGAGCTACTTTATGATGTTTTTTCACATTTTATCCATCGTATAGTCATCAGATTTGACTCATAGCTCGTAGTACTGAAAATCACGAATATTTATTCAGTTAGAAATCCTGCCATCATTTGCATGGTTTTGAGAGTATGTCTTATGAAAAGGCATTTTTATTTCATATGATATGAACATATTTATATAAATTTGAACAAATTAACAAATGCCCTAGTTAATTTTGTTTTAGATCGATATTTGCAAAGAATGTAAATAACTTTCAATTCACATCACATCATATTCAAAGAAAAATAAAAACTACGAGACACTGAAAATATATGTGTGTATATATATATATATATATATTAAGTTTGGTTTTACAAATTGTGTGCCTTGAGACACATATGGCTACATCGTCCATATAAAAACTACATGTAGAACATCTAAGTAGACAAATCAGTGGTTCTCAAGATAAAAAGACACTGCACGAGCTATCTTGTGTAGTAATCGACCGATATGACTAGGCACTATGATTATGTGTCGCTAAAGTTGTAATGGAACCTGATCGATCACAGTCTCATCAATCCTATGTGTCAGCCCTTTCATGTGGCACTCCACCTCTAATAATATCTCTGCTATGTCTAGACCTCATCGCACATCCCATCATTCCACAATGACTTGTACTAGTCCCAGTGCCTCCTCTCGTGGCTATCTCTCTGGGCGATGAAGATATGTAACACCTATTGGTAAGACAAGTCCCATGTCTACCTGAAAGCATGAAATATTTTAGTCTTAGGAACATCAAAAACACAAAAAAATTGTAAAACTTTCAAAGAATTAATGGTCAAAGTATCTTACTTGAAGCATCCCATTGATCACCCTCAAGCAACTCAAGCTTGGGATCAACACAAAAATCCATCCCAGAGTAGGTAAAATCATCGATAATGATGAACTATCTGCGCAGTGATCCAAAGAAGGCTGGTGAAAAGTTGATCGCTGATGGGCCTACATGTTGGCTCGTATGGTCTATCCACCTCCTCATTAGTGGGGTCCTCATTTTGATGGGCTCAAGTAAAATATACTGAGGCCACAACAATGGCACTCGTTCTAGAGAAAAAGAGACTAAGATCGTGTTCTAACCGAAGTTCTTCAACTTCCACTCCTTTTCTTTGGTAAGTTGCTCATTCAAATTGACTAAGACACCCTCACTCCAATTGAATATTGTAGACTCTAGACATTCTATCCCATACTCCATGTATGATTTGCTTGCTACATGTAGTGTTGAGATGTCCACCAATATTGCAATAATGAACAAGATTGTTCTCATGGGTAATTGGGTTACATCCTTTATGCTGATATTTCCATCCCTAATAGGAATCGCTTGAGGTCTACAATAGGTAGAAATATAGTCTTTCATGGTCTTGCCACCACTTCTTCCACCTAGAAGAGAGACAACAACACCTTGATTTCGAAATCCTGTCAAAAAAGAAAATATCCTCTACTGGTATCTCAAGTAGCTTCTCCCCAAACCTGAATGTTTATGCCTAAATATCCCATGAATAGAAAAGGTACTTCAACAACTCCCTTTGTTGCCTCATAACAGGAAGCCAGAATAATTTCAATAACCCACAATTTTTTAGCATCTGGAGGTTAGCATGGTCATTTTTCGCATTTGAATCTTGTTCCTCATGTTCTCTTTCTCTCCAGATGAATGTCATTTTGTTCTAATGGGTACTTGAAACATCAACAAGAAATTCATTAGGCTCTTTCCCATGAAAGAAACCTAATAGAATTTGGGGAAAAACTGAAATACAACTTTAAAAAATGCACCTAATGCACCCCAGTGGTGTCTACCATAGCATTGCACCTATGCCTGCAACATTTCTCTACAACACAAGGGGTGAGTTGGTCCCAAGGCGTTTTTTTATGAAACCAAAGGGCCTCAAAACCTTAAAATATTTGCATGAAAACACAAAAATCGACCATAGAATGATAGAGAAAGTTTTTAGCTCCTACCAGGAAGTGATGACACTTGAAATGGTTCCCTAGATTGGTTGCAACCCACTGAAGAAAATCGAGGGAAAAAGGGATCCAAATACTCATTTTGAATATTTACGGTCATTTTCTCATTATTTTATTCATTTTTAGTATTTTCACCTAGATATGCTTCATTCTTACTATGAAACAGGTATATTTGATCCTTCTTGTGGTGTTTTTAGTAGCGTAAAAATTGTTAGTAGGTTTTCATTATGTTTGAACATGTTACTTTGACAAGAAATTACAATTGTATCTCTCTTTCAGGGTCTGTAAACCTACAAAAAAAGAACCCCCCTCGAGTCCTCTTTCAACACTTTTCAAACTCCCAAAATATGATAGATTGTTGAGCACTTGTTTTTTCGAACTCGTTAAAGTAAATGGAAAAACATCTACTCAGTATAAGTTTAACCCTTTTCTGGACTGAGATAAACTAACTACGAAAAAGGAATACCTTAGTCGAACATAGCTAAGAGGTTCTCTTGGGTATTGTTTTCTACCTTTTTAGACCTATGGGACTACCTACAAAAAGGGACATCTGGAGTTTTGTTTTTTGCCTCTTTTCAAACTCTCTAAACATGAAAAAAAATTGGTTTTGACCTTTGTTGGACTCATAAGAACATCAAAAAATGATGGACTCCTCAATCATGATGGGGATGAACCACTCCTTCTTAGGGTGTTACATAAAATTTTGTCACTGTCCCTGTGCTCCTTGTCTACGATCCTGGAGGACCTCTATGGTGTACCAGACATGATTTCCTATCATGAATAAACTCCCATTGTGTCCCTCTTCATGAGGAGAATAATTCACTTTTGCATCATTTCCAAAAAATCTTCTGTTTATCCCAATTTACAAGACTGAAGCTAATGACTCATGTCCTCCTCGCGCTGATATGTAGGGATTACAACTGTCCCTAGCACTAATCGGATTGAATAAGCCCTTTCTCAGTTGTACGAATCCTCTTTTGGAAATTTTTTTAAATATGGAGCCAAAGCTTCCAACTCTAGAAGCTTCATAAAGGAAGTCAGGTAAATGGTTAGGCCAGATGGAGTCGAGGAGGTGAGTTTGGGCTCCCTTCCCCTATTAGGATGGAACTAATCCAAGAGATAAGGCTTTCTCCCATGAGAAGAGGAACCATATCCCCTCCATCCAAGCTATATAAACCTCTCTTCTTCCCAAGCACAAGATAGGACTAATTGAATTCTAGTTGTAGTTTTGGTTTTGGAGTAATCAACAAGTTACCCATAGTTTGTAGCTCTCTAGTTTGTGTTTAAGGGAGAATTGTGAGTTTGGTTTGGTGTGAAGACTAAAGGGAAGAGCATTGAGACTACCATTGTTGGGTCTATTCATGAGATGCTAGTAGACGTATGTGGGAACTCGGATATGTCGGAGGAGAAAAAAAATGTCAAGACACCGATTGTAATATCTTCTTGAACTAATATAGATGCAACTATCGATTGATTTCTTACATGAAATGTCATCTTCTAGATTTATGGCTTAATGTTTCTTGACTTATTAAGTAGGCTGAATGCAATTTGTATTTTATCACATTTTTTGTTTTTTGTTGTTTACTTGTTTCAGGTGTATGAAGGAAGGAAACGAAATACAGATGGAGCAATGAAGCAAGATTGTCACCAAGTGGAATATCGTACTAAGAGGTCGACCCTCTTATTTTATTCTAGCTTAAGGAGATCTTCCATAGATTTTTTTTGTGTGGCTAGACCTGCTCTCTTATGCTAGAGGAATTATTTGTGTCTGCACTTAGAATTTACCTACACCACAAATTGGGACTCTGCAGGGAAGCCAATCCTTCTGTTTGATTGTTTGTAATTTCATGGTTTTTTGTGAACTTTTCTAGTATCACCATTTCCCTTTAGTCTTATTTTCTTTGCCTGGTTTACTACTCTGGGTCTGAAATTTATAGTAGCAAATCTGATATCAGCCTTAGAAAAAAAATTATTTCTTCCTTGCATCCTTGGTCAACATATTTATTTTCTTGACAGTCGCACCGATCAATGCGAATTTCTCAAAAACAGTTGCACCAACCCCCTTCTGGCACTTGTTTTTAGTTAGGCAGTCACATAGATGCCTGTAGGTAAAGATTATGGTTTACCCTAGATCTCAACCAATGTGCCTTCCTCTCTTGATTTCTGCCTCTAAGCTTGTTTAGATTGTGTTCTCCTTTGCTGGAAAGCTTCATTTGGTTTGGTTAATGTGCTTGTTGATTTTCCTTCTTTTTACTTGATTTCTTGAGTCCTTGGATGGTTGGTGGCCCTAGGGCATCTAGGTTGTCCTGCATTCAGCTGATTGTGAACTCAATGAGTCAAGTGGTGTGTGAATTTACTCCTTGAATTTCATTTGTAGTCCTCTTGTTGATCTTTTCCAGCATAGATCAAATTGCTTGTCTTGTTTTTGGTAGAGTCATTGTATCATTGGTTTGGAAGAAAATCTCTTTTGTGTGTTTTCATTTGGTTGGGGATTGATTATCTCAAAAACGTTTTCATTGAAGTTTTATATGAAAGATTCATTTTTTCATTTCATGAAAAGTACATAATTCTAGTTTTTTGCATCAATATGTCACATTAGTTATCATCATTGAAGACTAGAGTTGCATTTGCATTTGAAAGGACTTCTTGAAGTGCACTTATTATGAAAATAGGTATTGGAAAGAGTTTTTCATTAGTTTTATTTTAAAAAAGTAAAGTAGTGAAAAAATCATTTTGCTTTCAGTTGCTTGATTGTTTGCATTTGATTGTGTTTTCTTCTCTCTCTAGTGTAAACAATTCATTGAATTGAAAGAGTCTTGTCTCATTTAGCTGCATATAAGATTTTTTGAGTCACATCACTAAGACTTGAAAAAATGAGGCATAATTAAAAGATAAACCTTAAAATGAATTCAATTAACCTAAGGCACATCTGAAACCTAATGAACACATCTAGAAGGTCTAGGTTAGAGGCATGTTCTAGTGTCTTTAAACCTAGTAGCTGTCGTTAGCTTCGGAACTAGACAACGCTAGTACAGACTTGTGCTCCCTATACCATCGTGTATAGAAAGGGAGACCCCATTATGTTACAATCCTATATCCATAGGAAGCTAAGTATGCTACCTTGTAAATGTGATATACCAAACACAGAATTTAGGGAGATTTCCTGCCCATACTTCTCGATTTGCCGAGAGGTATTCTGTAGTTCATGGTTACTTGGTAATCCTTTTTACCTAGATCATCCTGAGTAGTCATTTGATCTTTTTGACTCATTAAACTTAAAATATCATTCTAGTTCTTGTCCTTTTGAGCTCGTTTCAAATCTAAAGTGATAGAGTCATCTTTGTTTCTTTGTCAACTCTTAAAACATGAAATAGCACCAGTTTGTTTATGCGTCTTGAAAAATTGCTGCCCATGATCTTATAACATCCATGTTATTCTTTTCTAGACCAAATCATGAGTATTCATTAAAGTAAATTTTAAAGCCTTGAAATTTATCTCTCTTTTCCTATTATTTGAGACGAAGTCATCATGGATGAACCATCTGGTTCACCTAGTTTGTCTTCCTCTCCTCCATTTGAAAGATTGTCTGAGGAGCCATTTCTTGAATTACCGCAGTCACTTGAGGACCAAGGCATTGAACTTAGAATTGTTCTGAGCATTCAAACTTTTCCATCTCATCCTACACCTCCATTAGATAATGGATCACTTTTTGATATTGGCCTGGAATCTCTGGAAAATCTTGTCCAGACTCCTAAGAGTTCATTAACTACTAAAGGTCAGCTTGAACTAGTTGTTTATCCTCCAAATCCTTTGTTTGATCCTATTGTGATATCACTACAGCATCTATATAGTCTGTATGACCAGCCAAGTATTCCTTTGGAATTATCCCCTCAAACATCTTTAGTCATTCGTCGTCGCTTTTTTCCACCTATGGAATTTGAATGCGAAATTCCAATCTCCTCTCTAGCTCACTCGGAGGTCTCCACTCCACACACTGTTGAAGAGGAAGAATATCCTTTTCCACCTTAAGGTTTCCACTATATGGGAAGAATTCCCATCTGTGTTTATCAAGATTTTCCACCTAATTATGTGACTTTAGCATAGTTGGTCTCAGGTACACCTAGTGCCTAATCACTTTATCATAACCCTATTTGGGCATTTGGAGCTATGCCTACCATAGGTCTGTTCATTTAGAACTTGACCTCCCAACATATGGTGATTTCTGAAATTACTTCAGTCCCGGTGAAGCCCACCACTTCAAACCCTCTTGTATCATCGGTCCAAATAACCCATCTAATTCAATCAACAGTCTTGATTCATGTCTCTCTTAGTTCGTCAATCCCTCCAATAAGTGGACAGGTTGTGCCACCTGGGGGGAAGAATCTGAATGTTTCTATGGTGTCAGGCACAACCAACATGAGTGGCTCACAAGCTCACATGGTTGGGATGAACTGGACTTCCTCTGGTGCTATTCAAAACCCCAGCTAGTCCTGCTGGATCAAGCAATGTCCATTACCAATAGGTCCAAAATCCTGTTGGTGTGCCTAGTTCAAGCAATTTCTAGTATCAATAGCATTATGAGGCTCAAATTCAATACCAAATTCCTTATGTTCCATATGGTTCCTAAGGAATGGTCAAACCGCCTTACGTCCTTCACCCTAGATAGTATGTTCAACCTGGTTTGTCCACCGTTCCAAGTTGCTATGGCTAGATATAGTTTAGAAAATTTCAAGGTATTAATCCAGGAACTGTTCAAGTACCCTTTCACCAGCAAGGAAAACCTCTATAGCAACAAGGGTAACCTTTGTTGCAGCAAGGGCCATCCATGCAACAGAAGGGGAAGGTAATGCTACAACAAGGAAAATTGCAACAGCCATAGGGTTAACCCTTGCAACAGTTACAACAAACCATGTAGCCATAGATGCAGTATGTTCAACAAACGTCCCAACCTATGTCTTCACAAGTCCAACCTCTGTAGCCACAGGGAAAACCTTTGCAACCGCAAGGTCAAGCCTTGTAGCAGCAAGGCCAACTCGGGCAATAGCAACCCTTATACTCATATCAACAGGGTCAACCCTTGCAAGGACAAGGCCAAGGTCAAGTCCTACAATAGTAGGCCCAAAATCCTAATGTCCAAGGGTAACAAGCTCAAAATCCTTTTGTCCAAGGGAAGCAGGTCCAAAATCCCTATGTCCAAGGGCAGCAAGTAAAAAATCCTTATGTCCAAGGACAGCAGGTGCAACATCCATATGTCCAAGGTAAACATGCTCAACATCATTTTAACCCATATGTTTCTCATCAGCAACCTATGGCTAGATAGTTTCAAGGATTTCAAGGTAACAATCCTCCCTAGGGCAAGGTCACCTACAGTGGGGGAAAAATCAAATGCCATATGGAAAAAACCCTCCACTATGGGGACAAAATCCTTACCATCAGGGATGGGCTCCTTCGGTTGGACCCGCTTATCAACCTCCAATGCCTTTTAATACTCAATTGTCTTTCTTGGCTACACTAGAGTTTCCATATGTGTCTCGACTCATGAATGATCCAATTCTTCATTGACCATACTCTCCTCCTGTCCCTTACAAGATTCCAAGTGATTGTCTAAAGTTTGAAGGAAAATAAAAAGAGGATCCACACACACATGTGATGACATATCACCTCTGGTGATCCTCAAATTATTACGTTGATGATTCCATTCATCTTCATCTTTTCCAACGAACTCTTATAGGTGTTGCAGCCAAGTGGTATATCGAGCTACCTCAAAATACCTATCATGACTTTAACACTCTCTCCATGGCCTTTCTCACACATTTCCAATTGTCAGTTTGCTATGAAACTAACACCATCTGCTAACATCACTCAAGCAAGACACTGTGACCCACATCTATGATCATATCCATGAATGGGGGTGTAGGGATCACCTGATTAAGTTTGAGATTTATGATTAGTTGTTGACCAAATGGTTCACCAAATCCTTCATCAACAAAATTACTGAGGACATAGCCATGGGAGGATGTGTCACTAAAGAACAAGCTATCTCACGTGCCTAGTATCTAGACCTTGTATATTCATAGTCTGGCATGTTATATGATGTGTTACCTAATGTACCCAGATGACCATCTGATCTAATGTCATCTAAGTCTCCTGCTATACCTCCTATTGATGGAGTAATTGGTTCAATGACTTATACCCCTACAAAATCTTCTTCTAAACAGAAGTTGGTCTCCAACACTACTTCCATTGACTCTTCTTGTAATCTGCCTGGCGCTGATAAAACCTCAGAGGTCCATGTTGTTCATTCTACCATAGTGGACAAATCCTTGAAATATAAGAAGAAAGGTAAAGGCAAGGGTAAAGCTAATGCCCCATAACAGGGTCCTCCTAAGTCGTCTGTTGTTGATGCTTCTCAACGGAAGCCTAAGTATTTGTGCCTCATTTGTGAGGAGGATCACTATACTAAGGATTTTCCTATATGATCCAAAGTTAGTCATTTGCTCAAAGGTACCCCAACTGTCCTAAAAGAGTCGTTTTCATGCCAGCAGACCCAAATGGTAGACCAGCCTTAGTCGTCTACTTCCTCAGGTTCACAAGTGTTCATGATGTGTACACCCATTAAAGTGGCGATTTGATCAAAATATTATCAAACACCTACCTCGACAATAGGGAAAGAAAAAGAAGCTACCCATTCTTCTTCTACCCAGTCATGTTCTAGTCCTCTTCATATAGAGTGACCTAACCTTGCTTCTGATGTTTGACCACCTTCTCTAGGTGTGCTATGAAAGTCCTCATACAATCCCAACACTCAAGATGCTCAGCACTATAATATTATTGAGGATTTGGCTCAGGTGCCATCAACTATATCTGCTCTCAAGGTACTACAAAGCTGTCCATCTTAGCAAAAATCATTACTATCGGCTATTGGGGGTATTGATCCTACTGATTCAAATATGATATGTTTTGATCTAGAAAACCATGTTCCATGCCTTCCTCATCAGATTTCCTTTCTCATTCAGGTAATCATTAATGAGATAACCATTCATAGGAAAGTCATTGATGAAGGTGCCTCTACCTTCATCATGTTAGTCACTTGTCAAAAGGGAATTGGTTCTCCTACTCTAAACTAGTCCCCTAACATTTTGGAAGCTTTCGACGAGCACGATTCACGACCATTTGGTGTCTTACTCAACCTTGCCATTACTTTGGAGGGAAACAAAATACACGTTGAAGTAGAGATCATTGATGCTAATCTCAATTATAATCTTCTACTTGGACAGAGTTGGACCCATGCCATGCATGTTGTAGCCTCCTCCCTGTTCCACATGATTCGTTTTCCCCATCAAGGGAAGATATTGACACTCGACTGACTATCCTTCTTTTTCTCTTCCTCCTCAAATGGAAATGTTTCATATGTCAAGCACACTAGTGCTTCTTATGAGAGTGTGGGGGCTGGGCTTTTTAAAGATCTTGCTTTCATTGGAATTTTTCCGCTCTCACCTCCTCATGTTGTCTATGTCAACATGATCTCGTCAAATTTGATCCTTGCATCATACCTTCACTAGATCTTGTTGATACATGGGGTGAGGTTATGCCACTAAGTCCAACCAAAATCAATTATGTTGAAATTATTTCGGCCTCAAGTTCCATATCCTCTGATATTCTTGTTTCGAGTTCATCTCTCGACATGTCTTCTCATTCCCCGTGGCTTGGTTCTGGCCTGGTGGTCATGTCTATGTTTCTTGAGAATTTCTCTTCTCCATTTCCTATTGACATGTTAATTTCTCCTGCCATTGTCAAGATCTTTCAACTAAGGGAACCTTTATCTCTTCATAGATTCATGTTTTTTTCTCCCTCCCCGAGTTTTTACCGATTTCCCATTATTGCAATGGGGTTGTCATCTTATGACTCGTAACCCTTATATGAGGGGGCAGGGGGGCACAACCTTATATGAGTTCTACTATATTATTTTTCCCAGTCGATGCTTACTCATCATGTCAATGGTAAAACTACGATGTTCATCTGTGTTGATTGATTACCCGAGTCCGAGCATGGACTCTCTAAAAAAAGTACTATTCTTAGGCCATCTTGCATGTTTAATTCTTTGCAATAGTGTGTTATTCATTTTTGTACAGTGTGGTTTGGTGTGTTATTTTGTAAGTAGCTTCTCTACTTATTATGTTTTTTTCTGCTTTGCAGATATCAGTGTCCCCTCAGATCAGTTTTGCTGATGGTTTTTTCTGTAGTACCCAGAATCTATCATCTGCGGCATGGGCCATCTATGACCCCCATGGTGAGTTGATTGATCTTCAAGGTATATGTCTAGGTCGAACAACTAATAAAATTGCTGAGTATAGCACGATTATCGAATTATTCTCAGAAGATATTGCTCTTGGCATCCGGGAATTGGTTGTCAACCTTTATTCACAGCTTGTTTTTCTTCAACTCAACGAGAAATATTTTGTCAGAAACCCTCAGATCTTGAGAATTTATCTACATATTAATCTTCTAGAGAGAAAATTTGATTACATTACATATCATCATATTCCTCGACACATGAATATAATAAAAGATGCATTAGCTAATTATGTGTTGGATAGACATTTGAGAAACATGTAACAACTCAAAAACAAAAACATTTGTACCATAGTAAGCAAGGAAGTACAACATATATATGTGTGTGTGTGTGTGTGTGTGTGTGCTGGTAATGTTTTTCATACATTGAAACCTCAAAAAATAATATGTGTGTTCGAAATACATCTGTGGCTCGTAGGCCTCAAGAATATGGAATGCTAGACCTATGCACTAAAAAACATGATGCTCATGACAGAATATAATTGCTCGGACTATGTGAGTCATTAGTTGGTGAATTCGATCTAACACCCCCACTGTATGCCTCTAGTACTAGCATGGGACATCACCCATCCGAGTGTACTCTGGGATCCCATGGGTCAAACCCTTGAGATTCTGCACAATATCCTCCTCCTTGTCCCTCCCCTTCTAATAAGGAGTGACATCAAACTACCGAGCGACGTGCCTGGAAATCAGGGACATCTCGACAGGTTGTTCTGGTCCAACATCTGCATTCATAAAATTGAAGTGTCATGAACACATATATTTCAAAATAGTAAAAAAATAAAAATAAAAAAGATAAAAATTTGTTTTTTTTTACCTCCATCATCAAAATCCTCCCCTTTTAGGAGCGACATATCTGGGTCTCCGTGGAAGTCGGTACCATTGTAAGGCCAATCCTCCACTACAATTAGTTGTCATTGTAGCCACTAGAAAAAGGTGGGATTGTAGGACATTTTTTGGCTTTTGGTGACTCTGGGCATTAACTTGCTCCAATGGACCATCTATGGGTCTCGAGGCATCGACAGATCTACCTCAGTCAATTGGTATTGGAACAGTGACACCCGTTCCAAGAAGAAGGCCACTAGCATAGATCCAAAGTAAAACTACTTTAGGTGTCCCACCTTAGCTTTTGATAGCTAGTGCTTCATGTTGATTTTCATTGCTTCCACCTAGTTAAAGATGGTGGGCGCCTTGCAGTCAATAGCATACTGAAAATTTGACTTGTTGGTCTCATGTGACACTTGGAACCTAGAGACTTTGTTGATGGTCAATAGTAACACTCTCATAACAAGATCCCGAATAGTCATAATCTAGATCTTGCCACTTTTCGATTTGATAGCTTCTGGGAAATGTTTGGAAAGTAGAATAGTAACTCTTTCCCCAATCGGCCTCAACCAATATAGGTTGACTGGTTCCCTCTCCAAGACAGTCTTGTGATGAAATAAATTTCTGAATTCTCCAACTCCAACTCTTGGTCACCGATGATGAAATTTTCCCAATTTATGTTCCAGAGACTAATAAGGTATCGTAGAAACTCAAGTTGGGCTCGTATACCTGGTGTAAGAAATAATTTGAGGAGCCCATTCCTCAAATCCTCTAAGCAATTTGGATTAGCTATTGCTTGAGTATCAATATCCTCATGCTCACATTCTTTCCAATCTACCATTTTTTCATGATTTCTTCCTACAAAAACCATGTAATCATGTCAATGATCATGCTTGGCCAGAAAAATTTGAGTTCAAACGGTTAAATTGAGTAAGGAACATGAATCTTTTTCTCATGATGTCAACGTAATTTTTTTAAAAACAGTGGCACTGATTGCATGGTTGGTAGTTTTAGCCACCCTCGATCGGCACAATTTTGTGCCTGGAAATCGCGTTCACTGAGGATGAATTTTTTTTGCCAAAATCTCCCTATGAAACCCAAAAAATGGATAAAAATAGCAACACTTAGTATGAAAATGGAGCTTAAGGTCTCGGCTCTTACTTGCAACTGACAGCTCAGTGATTGACCTCCTGGATCTCCTGCAATCTGCTCTGGAAAAATTAGGGCACAAGTGGGTAAAAAGCTCTTCACACAAAGGTAAAATAGTAAATGGTAAAAAATAATTACTTTTGCCCCATTTTATTCATTTTTTCATGAAAATTGGGGTTTTTTATTATTTTTGACCTATTTTGCCTCAAATCTAGATAATGTCTTTACCTTTCTTATGCAGTGACAGGTGATGAATTATTGATGATGGTACTGGAGTCGTGTTTCAACTCTTTCCTTGACTTGTAAATATCAAATGAAAATATCGCCAAGTATTTTTCCCTTTTTTACTCATAAAAGAGAATAAAATGGGGGGTATGCTTTCAAGCTCTTTTCCGACTTTTTAAACACGAAAAGATTGCCAAGCTCTTGTCATTTTGAACTCGTTAAAGGCTATGAAATGTTGTGCACCTAGTATATGTTTATCCCTTTTTCAGGCTGGGATGCACTATTTACAGAAAAGGTACTCCTTGACTGAAATGGTCAAGCGATTCTCTCAAGTATTGTTTTCTACGTTTTCGGGCTTGAGAGACACAAATGTACAAAAAGGGACCATGTGGAGTTTTCTTTTTCGTGTCTTTTTCAAACTCTCTAAACATGAAAAAGATACCGAGTTACTCCTTTGTCGAACTTGTTAAAACATTAAACAACATTGGATTCATCACCATGACAAATGTGAGCTTCTCCTTCCTAGGGCTCATTAAACTTACTAGGTCATATTCATTTGAAGGATGAACTTACAGTGCAAGAATATGCTATTCCATTCAAGGTTGTGATGAAAAATAATTGGGGTACCTGTGAGAAATGGTGGGAGAAAATTTGGAAATTCGGTTAGTCGTGTCAGCAGCTCACTCTTGAACATGACACTTTCTGCTTCCTGTCGGGTTGGGATATCCTCCTTTTCATCATTGACCTTCCTAGGTTGGGCCATTCATTTTTTCCTTCCATTTGATCTATGCCACATCATCATGACCACTGATCCTATGCATCCAAAAGATACCAAACTCCGTAATCATGTTGCCAATATGTTCAAGAGTTAGTCCCTCTACAGTTACACTTACTCCTGATTCTCTGTATCATCTGAAGTCATTTGCATCCCTTTGTCTTATGTCAATGATGTGGGATACATCATGGCCCTCCTTCAACACAATCACTTCTTGTCGAATTTAGCTCATTATCCAGGAAGCTAGCCAAGAGACTCCCTTCTAGTACCTTATATCTTTCATGCCCTAATGGAAATTTCTTCACACTCGATGACAAGTTCACATCATTGGCTTTCGATTGGGTGATTTCATGGGTGTTCAACATCATTTCCTTTATTCACATTCTATGAACTATGCTGCCATTACCTTGAGAGCCATTGCCATTATTGGTGGTCTCTCTCGTGCTTGTTAATGGTTCACATCATTGACTAGTAATCAAGTGATTTTCTAGCATGTTTGACTTCAACACATTCATTTTCATGTTAGGATTTGTACTTTGATCAGGTCATTTGGATACAATACCATGGGCTAAGATTACACAAGTCTCAGTTGCAAGGCGCTGTGACATTGTCATGTCAATATACATGTCTCTTTCAAATGGATGGCTGCAACCATACCATGAGTTATTCTATGTGATCCTTCTCATTATTGGGTGGCTGCGACAATACCTTGGTTTCATTACGATCCTTTCTATTGGATGGCTACGCCCATGCCTTGGATCGATTACATGATCATTCTCTAGATGGCTACATCCATACCATGATTAATGTATTATTATTTAGAGTTTTCAATGA
The DNA here is from genome assembly GCA_000404065.3 of Pinus taeda. NCBI lineage: Eukaryota > Viridiplantae > Streptophyta > Pinopsida > Pinales > Pinaceae > Pinus > Pinus taeda. The sequence continues at coordinate 58,884 of APFE031168209.1, read as the reverse complement.
TATATATGTATCTGTACTTGCTTGCAGGTTCTTCGATGATAGAATCTAGTTCCCCACACTTATTCATAAAGAATTTCACCCCTCACTCTAGTTCAGCCTTCATGTTTTAAGGGGCGTTTGTTACACAACATTTTGTCATTGTCCATGTACTCCCTTTCTATGATCCTAGAGGACCTCTACAGTGTACCCAATGTGCTTTCCTATCATGAAGAAACTCCTAGTGTGTCCTTCTTCATGAGCAAAACAATTCTCTTTTGCATCATTTCCAAAAATTCTTCTGTTTATCCTAGTTTACAAGACCAACGCTAATGATATGTGTCCTCCTCACACTGATATGTAAGGATTACAACTGTCCCTAGTGCCGATTAGATCTATTGAGCCCTTTCTCAGTCATGTCGATCCTCTTTTGGTAAGTTTTTTAAATATGGGGTTGAAGCTTCCAACTCTAGAAGCTTCGTAACAGAAGTCTGGTAAATGGTTAGGCCGTATGGAGTCGCGAAGGTCAGCTTGGGTTCCTCTCCCCTATTAGGATGGAAATAGTCAAGAGATAAGGCCTTCTTCCATGAGAAGAGGAACCATCTCCCCTCCATCCAAGCTATATAAACCTCCCTTATTCCCAAGCGCAAGTTAGTCCTAATTAAGTTCTGGCTGTATTTTTTATTTTTGAGTACTCAACAAGTTACCCATAGTTTGTAGCTCTCTAGTTTGTGTTTAGGGAGAATTGTGAGTTTAGTTTGGTGTGAAGACTAAAGGGAAGAGCCTTGAGACTAACATTACTGGGGCTATCCATGAGATGCTAGCAGAAGTGCATGGGAACCCGGATATGTCGGAGGAGAACATCAACGTCAAGACACCGGTTGTAATATCTTTTTAAACTAATATAGATGCAACTATCAATTGATTTCCTACATGAAATATCATCTTACATATTTCTGGCTTAATGTTTCTTGACTTATTAAGTAGGCTGAATGAAATTTGTGTGTTATCACGTTTGTTGTTTGTTGTTGTTTACTTGTTTCAGGTGTTCAAAGGAAGGAATGAAAAATAGTTGGAGAAAGGAAGAAAGATCGTCACCAAGCGGAATAACATACTAAGAGGTAGGCCCTCTTATTTTATTCTAGCTTAAGGAGATCTTCCATATATTGTTTGTTTGTGGCTAGACCCACTCTCTTGGGCTAGAGGAATTGTTTGTGTCCGCACTTAGAATTTACCTACACCACATAGGTTCATTAAATATAATCAGATGGATTCATCCAAATGATGAACTTACAATTTTAGAATTTGTTATCCTCCTTAAGCTTGTTAAAAAATAAAGAGGTACTAACTAGAATGTTTGGGGAAATTGGGAAAAAAAGGGATTCCATTTTGCTAATGGAAGTGAGTCAGTCTTGAACATGAAACTCTTCCACTTCATCCTTGTGGTTTTTGGGTTGGGTAATCTACTTGTATTTTCACATTCGATCAGTGAGCCTCCTAATGGGATTGATCAACATCCTATTCCCCTTTGTCACCATATTTCACAAAGCCCTAAGCATGTACCTTTCCTTTCCCAGAGTATTAGCACTAAACTGCTTCATTTGAGATAGTTTGAGCACCAATGCTCCCTGAAAGCCTACTGGGGTGCATTCACTAGTAGTGTAACAACCTTGCTAAAATTTTCATGTAATAAAATTTAAAAATAATAACCATGGGTGATGGGGCACTTATTCCAAGCTGAATGTTGGGAAAAATCCTAGTGATGGGGATCACTTGTGATTGTTTATGGTTGAGGAAATTGGAAAATGTAATCGCTAAGGCTTTGGAAAGGAACAATGGAATTTTTGGCACATTTATTTATGAAAATAATGGAAATTAGGAGAAAAGGGAAGTGAAAGGTCACAAGTTGCATGTGAGGAGGAAAATGAAGGAGAATAATGGAAAATGAAGAAAATAGAGGCCTCATTCATAAAAAGGCTTCTGAGGATTAGTTGGTAGCCTTTTGTTAGTTCAACGTTGGAGCTCTCTTTGATTTTCTCTCTCTTTCATACTCTTGGAGATTTATATTTTTCTTGGATCACTCTTGGAAGGTGTGCCATACTTGGATTTTTGGAGCAAAGAAGGTAAAGGAAGAGCAGGAAAGCGTAAGAGGGAATTAAGATCAACAACTACGTCAAATGTTCTTGCAGGTACCAAGGTGCATGTATGTTTCCTTCATTGGTTTTGGAATGCATGGCACATGCATGTGGTTTCTTGGTTGTGATGTGTCATTAGCATGGAGGATTGCCTGGATTGACAGTGGATTGCCTAGCCTTGCCATTCCCTGGATAGCCACGGTGATTGTGGGTTTAGTTTCATTGTTTGTTATGGTTGGTTCTCGTGTTTCCTTAGCTTGGGTTAAGTTACCAGTTCCTAGAGCCTTGGTTGGAAAAACACTTTAGAGCCCTGTAACAACTTGGGTTGAGTTATTAGTCCCGTAGCCTTAGTTGGAAAAATACTGTGGAGCCCTTGGTGGGTTGAGTTACTAGTCCTGGAGCCTTGGTTGGAAAAAATACTATAGAGCTTGAAGACAATTGTGGGCTAAGTTATTAATCCTGGAGCCTTGGTTGCAACAAACACTCTGGAACCTTGGATGGCTGGGATAAAGGCCGATCAGGGTGATGGTTTTGTGATGTCTGACCATGAGGTGGAATCACTATTTGATGGGTTGAGGTGGATGGCCTATAAAAGAGTTGGATGAGCTTTAAATGATGTGTTCTATGAGATCCCACATTCATGCTTGGAATATGGCATGGGGGTGAATGGATAAAGGGAAATTTGTCTCAACCATTATATGGTTGGGTGGAACATGGAAGTCCCATCTCGGGTTTGGATTTTGCATCATTAACAAAAGGTTATTTACCCTTGTATTTCTATGAGAATTTTTATGGATTGTATGTGGTCTAAACAGTTGTACTTTCATGAGTATTTTTGTCTCTATTATGTTGGTTATGTATATGTTTTACGATAACATCCATGTATGGAATTCCTCTTGTTTTTACTTGTAATTGAATGATCAATGTATATATGACCTAATGCATGGAATGGAAGTTGATGTGTTCAGGCATCAATGGTTCTTAGTGATTCTCAACTAAGTATGAGACCCCCATGCTTAGAAATGTTAATTACATCTATAATTACACATTTGCAATATGTTTGATGAAATTCCTGTCATGGCTAGTAGGAGTCCAATCAAGGTCTTGAACAAGTATTTTCTTTAGTACTATCATTTCCATGTTATTTTACTGATATGAAGAGATGGTTCAATTCTGTGTAGTGACTTGGGCTCTGGGCCTAAAAATGTGGCTCAAATCCCAGAGTCGTTGCCATAACACTGCAAGTTTTCATCTTTGGTCACTGGCAAGAAAGCCTAAGAGAGCAACTTTTGGTTGTTGGTCACACTCATGCCTATAGCATGGGAGAGACTAAGCCCTAGATTGTCCAAAATCTCAGTGGGACCCGAAGGTAAGTTGACTAAAGTATTGGATTGGTTCCTGATGGTCATGTAGCAGATAATTAATGTCAATGTGGTGTGTTTCCATTGGTTTGACTTCCTTAATATGAATTAGGAGGTCGAATCATATCATAGTGTCCTCTCGTCGCATGTTTACCTTGACTGGGTGGTTACTTGGGTAGATGTGGGAGGAGGGTGTTACAGAGTGGTATCAGAGCATGGTTCACCCCTCAGGCTGGATGGGCTATGTGTTGGTCATGCATGCATGCCAGTTGCATGTGTGTCTCTCACCCTTTCATTCCATTTGCTTGTTGCATTTTCATGATGTTGTTAATGGTTGTAGTGATGTCATCATGTGAAATGTGACGCTTGATTGTGGATTGCATCATTGTTAGTGTATAACTCGTTACATTTCGATTTATGTCACTTACATGTATTGTTGTAGTATGTTTGGTTACATTGTTGTATGTTTGGTTGCATGTATCATTCTTGCAGGTGTTATTTCAAGTATTGCTCATTCATGCTTGGTCATATGTACTTATGCATATGTGTGGATGGTTATGCATTTCTTATGCATGTTCATGTTTGCATGTGGTCAAGTTTATAATGACGTAATGATGGTGGTTTTCATGCATGAGGTCATGGTGTGTGTTGTTGTTGAGGTCATGCATTGATGATCAGAACCTAGCTAGAATGGTGATTGTAGAGTCATATGCTTATGTTTTATGTTTCTATATGTTTTCATGATTATGTTATACATGTCTCATGCTGATTTGTCGATCTTGATGACAAGGTATCCTCCCCGAACTATACTAAGGTATGTTGTTTTATTACGATTTCGTTTAGATGACATGATACACCTTGCAGGAAGAAATATAAAATGGATAGAAAGATGGTTGACTACAAAGACTCTCCCTATGAATCCGAAGAGCATTATGGTGTTAGGAATCCTTCTGATTTGGAAGTTACATTAAGAATATTAAAGGAAGAAATAAGGAGTAGTAAGGTAGATAATGACATAATCATAGAAGCACAGGAGAAATAAGTAGAGGTAAATGCAGTAATACTTAAGATTTTTTTCAGATTTCTAGTGAGAGGGAACACATTAGATCAACTATGAGAAGGAGGATAGAATGAATGGGGAATATGTAATCGGTCGCATAGTGGTCACAGATCATATAGAGATGAAACAATTAGAGACGGCAGATTGTTGGATACTCCATATAGGAGAGAGCATAGACACAGGTATGATTCTAGTTTTGATTCAGATAAGCACTATGATTTTCATCAGTATCATCCTTACAGGAGGAGTGACAGGGGATATTTACCAGATGAATTTAAGAAAGAAAATCCACCAACATTTGATGGAGAGATGAAGAAACCAAATGATGTAGATGCATGGTTGCTTGTCATGAGGAAATTATTCAAGTTGCATGACTATTCAAAGAACATGGAAGCTAGAGTCGCTAAATTCAGTCTCAAAGGTAAAGCAGAAATTTGGGGAGAAGATGTGAATAATTTCAGATGTATTCATGAGGAATATTTGACTCGGAGTGAGTTTTATCGATTATTCAAGAATAAGTATTTGTTAGAAAGGTACATTCTTGACAGGGTGAAGGAATTTTATGAGCTAAATATGGGATCTATGGTAGATGATGAGTACACTAGCAGGTTCTTGGAGTTACTGAGGTATGTGCCTTATCTCATGTTATAGATCTGATCTAAAAATATAAGACAATGCAAATATGCCTAGAAATAATAAGATAAAAATAGATAGAAATGTTTTTTTACTGATCACACTCTTAAGGTAGGGCAACACCATACATTCACTCCTTAAGGAAGGAGAACACTCCACAAGCCATATGCATGTTCATACAATAATCCTTGAAATCTGTCAATGTGGAGTCTCTAGCCTCTATATAGGCCTCATACATAAAATACCATGGGTCATTACCATGGTTCCCTCAATACCATCTATCTAATACCATAGGCTTATTACATTATTACTGGGGTGAGGGGCTCGACTGATAAGGAGAGGTCCGGCAGGGTGAGGTACATTAGTGACTCGACCCATGCCAACTACTTGTGGTCCCTTACATGATACGGTTAACCACCATATTTATTACTATTGCCCATCCCATTATTATTCCATTGGGTACCTCCCTTTGTACACCATATTATCCCCCTAGGTATACTACATTCCACCCCCCTTAACATGTTTTGTCCTCGAAACATGGGAAGAACACAAATAATAAGATCTACTCAAAAGAGTAGTCCACTAGTACCATGCATGTGCATCTAGCCATCCAAGAGAAAGGTGAACCCTCGATCTAGTTGGTGCCTCGCTCGCTTGATATGGAAGTTGACCATGGCAGCTCTTTTGTGTTGATGTGTAATAGGTGGATCGCCACTGCTCTCTATCTATCATGTGGGGGTTGTTGTCCTTGTGGTTAATTCGTTGCCATCTTGTTGGTTGTTTTTCTTGCGGGGTGATGTGGGTGGTGATATGCTAAAGTTTTAACCAACAGTGGAGCCTGAGTGGTATCTGGTACATGTTGTGGTGCTTGTTGTTTTTTCTTATCTTCCAATATTACTTCAACCATTGAGTCCTCATCTAATGTATTAATACCTATAATATTTTCTACTTCAACCTCTTTTTGTGTTTGATTGTCGATCATCAAAGGCTCATCATCTAATGTGTAAGCGTCATTAGAGCTTTGTGTTTCTGCCTCCATAGTCTCTGCTTGGGTCTTAATGGAAATATCCTGCAATGTAATTTTCTTCTTTTTATACCAGAGCTTTAGGAATTTCTTTTGCACATTAATATTGACAGTACCACAGATTCCATCCAAGAATATCCTAAAACAACATCCATGTTATCTATATCTGAAGTGTAAAAATCACAATGCAACACATACTTATCCATCGAAAGCTTCAAATCTTTATAGCCTTACACATCTTCATCGTTAACCTATGTGTTTTCAATGTGTTTTGCTGGCACTTGCACTTTTTTTTCCAAATTGACATTTATGAGATTTTTCTTGCAACTAGGATTTATAGACACAATGATCTTCCCCTTCTAAATCAATCCATGAACCTGCAATAAGGAGATACCAGCAGAAAATAACCCTTTAGGTTACTTGGTTTCCTTCTTTCCTATAAAAATAAAATATTTGCTAAGTTGTGTGCCTGTCTGTGTGAGGTTAGTAAGAGGATCCACAAAATTAGATTTAGGGTCAAAGTGGTCACAAATAGATTTTGCGAACATCTACCAAGTAGTTGTCCTTGGATGGCATTTTTGACGACACTGCCACCATTGCCATCTTTCGTGGTCCAGGTACATGATTCCCACACTCAGCTGAGTCGCATCATCTATGATGTGATTCAATGTTAAATATTTCTCCATTTTTGCTAGGCATGTGGCTGGATGAGAGCCATCAAATTTATACAAGTCCCTCAAATTCTAATCTAGGCTCGCCATCACAAAAAAATTTGGCGAAAAATTGAAATAGCCACAATTCCGTCAATATTGCTCAGAATCCCTATTATGACCTATTTTCGGAAATGGAAAAACCATTCTGCATCTTCCCATGTGGTAAGCATATATATTTAGGCACTGGAATTTTAGATCCATGCTACATTTGTCCCGCTATCACAAAAAATCTCTGAAAAAATAGTTGATTTTAAATCAGCGATATCTCCCTCATTGGGTATTTTTGCACAAACAATCTAGATCTACAATTAGATTGTTCAGATTGTGCACCATAACATACAAATCTGTGCCACAAAGTTGCCAACCCAAAAAAATGTCTGCAACCCAACTAATTTTTAAATCATCAATATCTCCCTCATCCAGACTCTGATTCGGCCGATTTGTTTTTTGAACTTGGGTATTTTTTCACAAAGAATCCAGATCTACAATTAGATTTTGCAGATTTTTCACAAGAATGTACATATCTGATCTGAAAACTCATTTCCCAAAAAATTACTGCAAAAAAAAAAAATCGACACTTTGCCCAAGAATGTACTCTGATACCACTTGTCATAGATTTGATCTGAAAATATAAGATAATGCAAATATATCTAGAAATAATAAGATATAAATAGATAGAAATGCTTGTTTATTGATCAAACGCTTAAGGTAGGGAAACACCATACATTCACTCCTTAAGGAAGGAGAACACTCCACAAGCCATATGCCTATTCATACAATAATTCTTGACATCTCTCAGTCTGGAGTCTCTAGCCTCTATATAGGCCTCATACATACAATACCATGGGTCATTACCATGGTTCCCTCAATACCATCTATCTAACTGGCTACAGGTATGAAGAAACAAGTTCTTTAATGGGTAAGAGCTTATACATTTGACTTTAATGGTATGCCTACCACAACACATTTGAATGCATTATCATTGGGTTCATACAATATGTTGTTGGGCATGGAATGGTTGTATATTCATAGAACCAAGGTGGATTGATATGATAAAGCCATTGGGTGTGTCGATGACAATGGGGAACCAAGAGTCTTACAGGGTAAGAAGAAAGTTACATTAGTTAGGATGGTGACAACTATGCAAGTAAAGAATAACTGCAGGAAAGGGTGTAAGTTATTCGTAGTGCACATTTATAGTGATATGGGTAAGGAAGTTGAGGATATGGACGCATTGAGTAGGTACCCAATTTTACAATAGTTCAAGGATGTATTTCCTGAGGAAATTATAGGTTTTCCACCTCACAGGGAGGTAGACATTTCTATTGAGTTAGTGCTAGGGGAAGCTCCAACATCAAAAGCACCTTATAGGATGAGCACACTTGAGTTAGTTGGGTTAAAGTTGGACTTGAAGGAAATGTTAAACAAGGGATACAATAGGCCAAGTGTGTCACCATGGGGCACACCAATATTGTTCGTAAAAAAGAAAGATGGAACACTCAGATTATCAATTGACTACATGAATTTGAACAAAGTGACCATCAAGATTAGGTACCCATTGTTGAGGATTGATAACTTATTTGATCAATTGAAGGGAGCAACAATGTTCTCTAAGATTGACTTGAGATCTAGATATCATCCAGTACACATCAGAGAGGAAGACATTTACAAGACCACTTTCTAGACAAGGTACAAGCATTATGAGTTTGTTGTTGTTCCATTTGGCTTAACTAATACTCTAGCTACATTTATGTCTTTGATGAATAGTGTCTTGCGTCCATATTTGGATAAGATTGTTATTGTGTTCATTGATGCTATACTGGTATATTCTAAAAAAGAGGAATAACATGTTGAACATTTAGCAACAGTGTTGAGGTTGTTGAAAGATCATCAGTTGTATGCTAAGCTCAGCAAGTGTATTTTCTTTCAGATTAAGGTACATTACTTGGGGCATGTTGTCTCCTAGGAGGGTATTGCAGTAGATCTAGAAAAGATAAGATTCATCATGGAGTGGGTAGCTCCTAAGAATGTAGATGAGGTGAGATATTTCATGGGTTTGGTAGGATACTGTAGGAGGTTCATTGGGAAATTATCATATATTTCTTATCCTATCACATCATTGCAAAGGAAAGGTAAGAATTTCGAATGGGCTGAGGAGTGTGAGGCTAGATTTGAGCAACTCAAGCAATTGTTGAAACATACACTAGTGATAAAGTTTGTAGATCCGAACAAAGAGTTTGTGGTGTACAAAGATGATTGCAAGAGAGATATTGGCGGAGTCCTTATGCAAGATGGAAAAGTGGTATGCTGTGAGTCCCAAAAACTATATGAGCATAAGAAGACTACCCAACACATGATTTGGAGTTAGCAACAATCATACATGCATTGAAGATGTGGAGACACTATCTTCTTGGCAGGAGATTTATACCTATGAGTGATCACATTGGGTAAAGTTATTTGCTTGACTAGTCGAATCTGAATTCCAAGTAGGCTAGATGGTTGACCACGATCAATGCGGTTTATTTAAACATCAAGTACATAAAAAGTAAAGAGAACAGGGTGCAGATGCTCTCAGTCGATGGGTATAGGTAAATCTCTTGCCAACTATGAGCTCCCATGGAATGAACTTACAGGATATGATCTTGAAGGCAGGTCAACAGGATGTCAGGTATATAGATATTGTGCACAAGTTACAGTAGGATGCTGGTAAAAGTACAAGTAATGGTACAAGTATAGGTGGTAGTACATGTATAGGTATAGGTGTAGGCGCACATGGTATGGATTATTGTCTTACAATAGATGGGTTGGTCAAGTTCCAAGACAGGATATATGTACCAGATAATAGTGAGCTCAAGAAGGTGATCTTGAGAGAGTTTCATGTGAAGCCTTATTTAGGTCACCTAGGTTATTAGAAGACATTAACTGTAGTGAAGAAATTATATTATTGGCTAAATATAAAGAGATATGTAGCATAGTTCATGGCTAGATGTTTTTATTGTTAGCAAGTGATAGTAGAATGTACGCATCTAGGTGGATTACTGCAACTGATCACAATTCCAGAGTGGAAATGGGAGGTAATTTCCATGGAATTCATCTCAGGGTTGTCAAAGACAATGAGACAAGATGATTCCAATATGGTCATTGTGGAAAAATTGACAAGGGTTGCACACTTCATTCCATTTATGTCTACATTCTCAGTTAGCCATGTAACACATGTATTCCTCAGAGATGTGGTCAGATTGCATGGTGTTTCAAAGAATATTGTGTCAGACAGGGACATGAAGTTCACTTCAAAGTTTTGGAAGGAGTTATTTGCAGGTTTGGGCACAAAGTTGGCCTTCAGCACAAATTATCATCCGTAGACAGATGGACAGACATAGAGGGTCAAAATGATATTGGAGGAGATGTTGAGGATATATGTGATGCATCAACAATAGAAGTGGGAGGAGTATCTCCCTTTGGTAGAGTTCACATACAAAAGTGGTTATGAGGAGTCATTGAGGATGAGTGCTTCTAAGGAATTAAATGGGAAAAGTTGTAACATTCCTATCAATTGGAGCGATATGGTTAACAAGGTGTTGATTAGACAAGATATGTTGGTAGAAATGCATGTAATAAAGAAGAATCTAAAGGCAACACAAGATAGGAAAAATAGTTATGTAGATAGGAACAAGTGTACTTGTGCATCAAACCGAAGAAGAGCTCCTTGCAGATTGGACCTTGTGCCAAGATGACACCATGGCTTTGTGGACCGTTAAATATCATTGAGAGGATTGGGCCAATAGCATATCGATTTGCAATGCCCCCGATAGTGAAAGTCCATGATGTTTTCCATGTGTCATTGCTTAAGAATTATCCTAAGGATGCTGATCATGTGATTGACTGGTCTGTATTGCAGCTGGAACCAGATGGAGAATTCTAGCCAAAGCTTGAGTTTATATTACATAAAAAGGTGCTCATGCTTTGAAACCAAGAAATCAAGAAAGTTAAGGTGCAACGGAAGCACTTTGGGCCTGATGAAGTTGCATGGGAGATGGAGGATTAGATGCAGGTTATGTATCCTTCCTTGTTTTTTGGTTGGGGTAAAGCTGTTTTGGCTTGGTGTTTTGGTGTGATTGTGGTATATGATTTGGCATATGTTTTGATGATGTTGGTTTATGTACATATGTATATGTATGTAAATAACACCATGAGTTATGTTATAAGTTCCACTATGTGGTATGTTGTTATGATGTCATGTTATTAGGTTGTTATGTTGGTTCACTTTCACCAAGATGATCATTGTAAATACTGCATCGAGCTAAGTTATAAAGCTCCATCGATAATATATATTTTCCTTGCAACAATTTTGTGGTTATAGGTGTTTTTGAACACCAAGGATAGTGTTCTGCCTCAGGGGAGGGTTCTATAATAGCTGTGGTGAAAATTTCATGTAATAAAAGTTAAAAATAATAACCACGCATGATGGGACACTTATTCCAAGCTGAATGTTGGGAAAAATCCTAGTGATGGGGATAACTTGTGATTATTTAGGGTCGAGAAAATTGGAAAAGGAAATGGCTAAGGATTTGGAAAGGAAAAATGGAAATTTTGGCTCTTTTATTTATGAAAATAATGGAAATTAGGAGAAAACGGAGGTGAAAGGTCGCATGTTGCATGTGAGGAGGAAAATGAAGGAAAATAATGGAAAATGAAGAGAATAGAGGCCTCATTCATAGAAAGGCTTTTGAGCATCAGTTGGTAACCTTTTGTCAATTCAGTGTTGGAGCTCTCTTCTATTCTCTCTCTCTCTCATACTCTTGGAGACTTAGAGTTTTCTTGGAGCACTCTTGGAGGGTGTGCCATACTTGGATTTTTGGAGCAAGAAGGTAAAGGAAGAGCAAGAAACTACAAGAGGGCATCAGATCAAAAGCTAAATTATATTTTCTTGCAGGTACAAAGTTGCATGTATGTTTCCTTCACTAGTTTTGGCATGCATAGCACATGCATGTGGTTTCTTGGCTATGATTTGTCATTAGCATGGAGGATTCCTTGGATTGAAAATGGATTGCCTAGCCTTTCCATTTCCTAAATAGCCATGGTGATTGTGGTTTACTTTCATTTTTTGTTTCGGTTTGTTCTCATGTTTCCTTAGCTTGGGTTAAGTTACTAGTTGTTAAGCCTTGGTTTGAAAAATGCTCTATATCCCTGTAATAACTTGGGTTGAGTTACTAGTCCCATAGCCTTGGTTGGAAAAACACTCTAGAGCCCTTGATGGGTTGAGTTACTAGTCCTTGAGCCTTGGTTGCAAAAATTCTCTAGAGCCCAACGACAGTTGTGGGTTGAGTTACTAGTCCTGGAGCCTTATTTGGAACAAACGCTCTGGAGCCCTTGACGGATGGATTAGAGACTGATTAGATGATGGTTTTGTGATGTCCAAACATGAGGTGGAATCACTGTTTGATGTGTTGAGGTGGATGGCCTCTAGAATCCTTGGATGAGTTTTGATTGATATGTTCTATGAGATCCCACATTCACGCTTGGAATATGGCACAAGGGTGAATGTTCGAAGAGAGATTTGGCTCAACCATTCTATAGTCGGGTTGAACGTGGAAGTCCCATCCCAGGCTTGGATTTTGCATCATTAATGAAAGGTGATTTCTCCTTGTATTTCTATGAGAATTTTGATGGATTATATGTGGTCTATATGGTTGTACTTTCATGAGTATTTCTATCCCTATTATGCTAGTTATGTATGTGTTTTATGACAGTAGCCATGTATGGATTTCCTGATGTTTTTATTTGTAATTGAATGATCAATGTATCTATGAACTAATGGATGGAATGGAAGTTGATGTGTTGAGGCACCAATGGTTCTTAGTGTTTCTCAGCTAAGTATGAGACCCCTATGATCAAAATTGTTAATTACACCTGTAGATTACACATTTGCAATATGTTTGACAAAATGTCTATCATGGCTAGTAGGGGTCCAGTTAAGGTCTTGAACAAGAATTTTCTTTAGTACTATCATTTTGATGTTATTTTACTGATTTTAAGATATGGTTCAATTCTGGGTAGTGACCTGGGCTCTGGGCCTGAACAAGTGGCTCAAATCCTAGAGTCGTTGGCATAGCACGCTTAGTTTTCGTCTCTGGGTGCTAGCAGGTAAGCCTATGAGAGCGAATTTGGGTTTTTGGTTGTACTAATGCCTATAGCATGTGAGTGATTGAGCCTTAAAATGTCAAAAATCTCAGTGGGACCCCAAGGCAAGCTGTCTAGAGTATTGGATTAGTTCTTGAGGGTCCTGTAGCTAATAATTAATGTCCATATGGTGTCTTTCCATTGGTTCCACTTCCTTAACATGACTTAGGAGGTCAAATCATATCATAGTGGCCTATCCTCACATATTTACCTTGACTAGCTGATTTCTTGGGTAGATGTGAGAGGATGGTGCTACAAGCAGGTTACTTAATTATGGCCCACATTGGTCACCAGTAGGTTTCTCCCCTTTGCACCTGCATTGGTTTTAGAAATCTAGGAGAATGACCAGGATTCTGGAAGCTTCCTCTTCTAGGAGTTTCTAGAAGTTGTTTCAACTACTTACCTTGAATTAAACATTCAAATCCTATTCTTTCCTACATTAGAGTTTTCACCACTTATCCTTTGATCCTATCCCTCCATCAAAGGTGGATCTCTTACTCTGGATTGGTAATTAGATAAGAACTCCCAACTTACCTTACTTTTCCTAGCCTTCTATGTGGTTGGAGGTTGGATTTTTGAGAGTGATTATGTCCTTATGCTACTATAGTGAGTGGTCATCATCTCATGCATTTAGAGTGATTAAAGGTGCATATTGTGATAAGTAAATGACAAGCCAAAAACTTGGAGGAGCTCTTCTATAAGATCAACTACTACTTATGGTTGTAATCTCATTCCATTTATATTGATGCAAATAATTCATTGTTTTCCTATATGTGGTGTTGTTATTTCACTTATTTCAATACCATTTTTATCTATTGAATGAAGTACTTAGATGATAATGAATAGATCTAATAGTTTCTTGGCTTGTGTTATTTTACTATGAAAGTTCTAATGTTGGCATTCAGAATTGGAATTGGAGCTTCCATGCTAAAGAAGGAGTGAAGTTTGTGAAGGATTACAGGTAGGACTCACTCTGTCATCTATTTACTTTATGAAAAAACAGTGTGTTCCTTATCTCTATGTTGTTCTAGGTTAGCCACCAACCTAGGGGAGATACTTTTGTCTGCAACCGTAAATCCTGTATAACACTTTGGATTCACTTGGTTGATTATGTCTTGGTTTATCCCATGAGATCCCACATTCGTCCTTGGAATATGGCATAGTGGTGATTTGATGAAAGAAAGATTTGGTTCAGCTCAATCTATGGTTGGGTGGTACATGGAAGTCACTCACTTGGTCAGATTTTGCATATGTTAATAAGAGCTATTTTTCTATTTTACTTTACAAGCATTTATACCCATTATTATGTTTCCTTCATGGTTTTTCTGTCATGGTAATATTTTGGTTATATGTTGGTTATAAGATTTGTTATAGGCCATTTTGTCACATCTAGTCAATAGGCCTACAAATTAGACCAATCAACATCCTTTTACTCCTTTTCATCATCCTTGCACAAATCCCTAAGAATGAATCTTTCTAATCCCTGAGTTTCTACCTAAAATTTATTAATTTCAGTGATTTTAAGGACCAACGCACCCTACATAACTGAGAAAATACATTGTAGTGCAGTCTCTCCTTCTCTCAGGGTGCTATACAGTGCACCTTGCATAATTGTGGGGGCGCATTGATTCTATAAATTCGGGAAAAAATGAAAATATTTTTGAAGCTTCTTCTTCCAGAAGCTATTTCAACCATTTACCTTGGATGAACATTTGAATCCCATCTAATTCCACCTTGGATAAATCACCATCTTATACCTTAAGCTCATCCTCCCATCACTTTTGGATCTCAAGCCTAGATTGTTAAATGGATAAGAATTCATGAAATACCTCTCCTTCCTATATATTTACCTCATTCCACAAGAAACTGGTTGATTTTTGTTGGATTTTGGAGAGATACCCTTATGCTACTAATGTGAGAGATATATTTCCATGCATTAGGGTGATTAGAGGTGCACTTTGTGATAAGGAAAAGACAAGTCAACTTGGAGGATCTCTTTTACAGAGCCAACACAGATTTTTGGTTGTAAATCACTCCATTTCTATTAATTTAAAGAGTTCTTTGTTTTCCCATATATGATGTTATGGTTTCATATATTTCAATACTATTTTGATCTATTGAATAAGTTGATTAGATGATGCTACATAGATCTCATGGATTATTCTCTTATGTTATTTGACTGTGCAGGTTCTCATAATAGTGACCAGAGCTAGGATTGGAGCATTCAAGACAAGAAAGGAGTGAATCATACGATAGATTCTAGGTAGGCTTCATCTTGTTATCTATTTACTTTAAGGAAAACATTAGTCCATCTTTTTTTTTTTAGGTCAGTCCACTAGGCCTTGGGATAATACTTTTGTTCATAGTTGTAGATTCTGCATAAAAAATTGGAAACCATACTGGGGATCGGTGTATTTAACTGGTGATTTATTTTTGCATTGCGCTTGTCTTACCTCTTCTTCAGACCTTTACTATATTTTTCATTCAAGAACATACCTAGGAAGAACTTTAATTGAGTTTCAATTGCAATCCTTTTATTAGAACATTGCATCCCTAGACCAACGCACCCTCTGGTCTTGTTATAGAGCATTGCACCCCAACTAAGCCTTCTTTGAACATGCATTTCATACTGGTGAACCATTTCCAGCTACGTTTCTCGAGTGTCTTTAGTAAGGATTTGTTTATATTTTTCTTTTTTCTCATCATTAGGTCATTGAAAAATTGATTGTTTAGTCATTGAGTGATTGAATGAATTGGTGTTCTAGTCATCATTTTGAAAAGTTTGCTTTTATAAATGATCAAACATATATCTTAGTTTCATTTGAAATTTAATTGGAATCCAAAAGAAAAATCTTATGCATCATGCATTATATTGAGTGTGTGAAAATTGGAATTTTCTAGTATGAAATTGCATGTTTTTTCTTTCATTTTATCACCTTTTTGATAAGATTTTGTTTCATTCTTTCTTTCTTGTTGTCAATTTGGGTTTGTATGCATAGATAGATTATTGAATTTAAAAAGTAACTTTTACATTACAGTTAAAGTCTGTGTGGTTTATTTTTGTGAACGATCAAGTTGAATTCATATGTTTCGTTGCATTTGAAACATTTAAAGAAAAGAAAATAAAAACAATTATTTGAGTTACACATAGGGATTTAATTTTGATTGGAATAGTGAAGATGAGAATATTGATTCTTGCATCACTTGTTTGTTTCATTGTTAATTGATTTCTTCTTCCCATACCTAGTTAGGCCTTTCATTGTTAAAAAGAAAATGCAAAGAGTTATTTTTTCATATTAGTTGCATCATAGGTGTGTTCAAGTGACATCAAGTTTTGAACCTTAGAACTGAAATCAAATTCAAGATCAACTCTAAAATTTACCTCAATTAACTTAAGGAACATTTGTAACATTAATGCAAACATTTAGAGTTCTAGGATAGAGACATGTTTCAGCCTCATTAAATGTAGGAGATATCATTTTTTTCCAGTGTTGTATCTCAGGGGTGAAATCTTGTTCCACGTATGTAAGTGTATATGATCGTTCTCCACATACCTTTGCGTATATTAGACATCGCTCCACGCATGAAAAGCATATGGGAACTCTCTCATAAAATGATTATGCACTAGACAAAACTACTACGGAATACACTTCCACGTACTATTGAGTATATTTTGGAAGTTCAACATAGGTTTTTATCCATCCATAGGTAACCAAGTTAGCCACCTTGTGCACCGTGATACACCAAACACAACATTCAGGGAGATTTCCTACACGTACATTAAGTCCTTGGTTCTCCAAGGTATATATTGCAATTCATGGTTGCTTGCTAAACCCTTTTCCTAGTTACCCCTTTTTGATTTATTCATATTGTTAATTTATAAAATCAATTAATTGACCATGCAATAACATCCTCTTCGTGAAAAAGTTCCTTAGTAGATATTAGGTTAAGACTAATGGAAAGAGCTCTTGAATCCACAAGTCAAGGAAATACCTATGATGGGAATCTTAGTTATTCTCCTTCTTTTTGAAATATTGGCACTCGTTATATGGAAACATTGTCCCTTCCTATATTTACCATTGGTTTTCTAGTTTGGTTGTTTTCGACCCCTATGGTTCTGACTGTACAAACTTCTTCTCAACCATGTTCTCCTCCACTTGAACAATATCAACCTTAAGTTGATCCTAACATTGACCCTCTTCCTTCTATGGATCTTCAGTCTTCTTCCACTTCTTCATTTTCATCTAGTGAAAGTCTCAATGTTAGTAACTAGGTGGATAAGAAGAAGAAGAAAAGGAAGATTAAGAAGAAGAAAAATAAGCAGGGGGCAATTGAGAAACCATTGCTGCAAATGCAACTAGTATGGACAAATCTTCCAATCATCCTTGCAAAGCTAAATTCCCTTGCATGCTTTGTAAGGTTGATCACCTTCTTAGATATTTTCCTCACATTTCCAGGATATTATAAGTGTGGTCCACAAGCTCATATCAGCCTTTTTCGTAAGCTTATGGAGATAATGTTGGTGACAAACCTTCAACTAGTAATAGTGAGGTTAAAAGATAAAGTCAAGTTTCCCTGTAGGTCATGTGAAGGGAATCATGCTATTCACCTTTTTCCTTATATGGATGAAGCCTCAAAAGTGTGGGAAAACCTTACAAATTCTCAACCTCATCTTCTGGATGGTTATCGAAAGCTTTCTCCGAATCCTCCACTAGTTGATGAAGTGATTGATCAGAATCCATCTCCATTCAGTACCATTCTCTCTAAACGTGAATCCCATGAGTCCATTCCTGGCCAAACATTGGTTGACTAAATGATTGACTCGATTACACCTTCAATTTATTGTACCTTTCTCACAGAGACTGAACTTCATACCACTCAAGTTCTTCTTTTTTCTTTAGGTTCTAATGAACCAGGGGATAGTTCTCCCATTCCCACGACATAGGGGGGAAATCATCCCATTCCCACAATGCAAGGGGGAAATCCTCCCATTCCCACAACACAAGGGGTTAGTTCTCCCATTCCCATGACACATCCTCCAAGTATTATGGTCACTTCCTTTGATTGGAGTCGACTAGCAGGATATTGTCCTCCTCCTTATGTGCCCTTTTACATCATGGAACAAGATTATACTGTGGTTGTGCCTAGAAAAATCATATATTAAGGTGAATGTATTAGTATTATGTCCTCAACTACTTGGAGAGATTTAGGTTCTCCACAACCTCTGCCTGCTACCTAGAATTTGTTGGCCTTTAACATAGGAACCAATCAACTATTAGGGATCCTTCCAAGGTTTCTTATTACTTTAAGATGAAAGACTATCTATATCAATGTGATGGTAGTCCAAGGCCATTTGGATTTTAATTTACTCCTTGGGCATGATTATATCTATGTCATCGGAGCTCTTGTATATTCAATCTTTTGTGTGATGTGTTTCCCACATGAAGGATGAATTGTGACTATTGACCAACTTTCGTTCGTTGGTCCTAATTTGACTCGCAATCAACCAAATTCCCTAAATGGTGATTATATGCAAGTGGTATCTTTGCCACAGGTTAATTATGTGTAAACCTATCCCATTCATGTACCTACTGATGAATATGAGCCTTTCACTCTCTACTCAACTTCTTTCGACCTAGATCTAGTAGGTGATATGGTGAATCAATTACTAGGGGCATTGGGGTCTAATATTTCCATTAGATCTCTTGATATATATCCCTTCTAGAGCACTGTTCTCCCATATGATGAAAACCTCTTGGAATCCATGGAATTTTGTGGGCCATGATCAAGGCACCTAACCAAAGTTCTTTTTCTTGTGTCAAGTTTGTTAAAAAATGAAAGAAGGTGCCTGAGCATATTTCATTTTCTTATGTTAATCTCATTAAAAAATGAAACAAGGTCTTGAGAATAGTTATTTTCGTATGTCAATATTGTTTTAAAATGAAATAAATCCCCTTCCAATTCAAGTATTTAATTAGATCTCATAAATTACTAGTCGAGTCATTCACTTGATCTCATAAATGAACCTTCATTCCATCCACCTGTTAGTAACCAGTAGTCTACTTAGGCCAATGAAATGAAGTTTTGGGGGCATGTACCTCAAATTGGATCATTATGATGGAGGAATGAAACATTATTCCAAGCATAGTTTTTGTCTATTTAAAGCTTGTTAAAAATGAAGTCACTCTCAAGCATAATTTTCTAATGTTTCAAGCTTATGAAAAAATGAAATCATCTTCGAGTAATTTCAAGCATAGTGTCCCATGTTTCAAGATTGTGTAAAAATGAAACCATTCTCATTTTATCCTTTGTGATTTCTATTTTTATTAGTCTGTTTATCCCAGATAAGCCTTGATTTTCTCATTCCATCGTCACCATATGCTTGGCCAATCATACACTTTCACTTGTTTTTTACCCTTTCCTGAGGAACAACTGCGATGATTGGTCTTATTAGCCAACCGCTTGACCTTTACATGTTTTGAGAAGTTTCATCATGATTGGAACCAATTGCTCCCATTTATATCACTTTTTCCTTCATATGGAGTCCCTTTTCAACTCTTTTCAGACTCCCAAAATATGAAAAGATTTTCGAGCACTTATCTTTTTTAACTTGTTAAAGAAAATGAAAATACATTTACTCAATATAAGTTTAACCCTTTTCCGGACTAAGATATACTAAATAAGAAAAAGGAATACCTTATTTGAAGGTGGCTAAGAGGTTCCCTTGGGTATTATTTTCTAGCTTTTAGGACCTAAGGAACTATCTATGAAAAGGAACATCTGGAGTTTTCTTTTTTTGCCTGTTTTTAAAACTCTCTAAACATGAAAAATAAGTTGAGTTATACCTTCACTAGACTCGTTAAAACATTAAACAACAATGGACTTGCCGTTCATGATGGGATTGAACCACTCCTTCTTTGGGTTTGTTAAATATTCTCAGAAGGACTCATCCGAAGGATGAACTTACAGATCAAGTATATGTTATCCTCCTCAAGCCTATTAAAAAATAAATAGGTACTAACGAGTATGGTTGGGAAAAATGGTAAAACAAGTTACTCCATTTGTTAATGGTAGTGAGTCACTCTTTAACACGACACTCATCCACTTAATCTCCATGGTTGTTAGGTTGGGAAATTGTTGGGTGTGGAATCCCCCCCAAGGCATGTTTTGGGGCTTATAGCCCAAGTTTTGACTAAATCCATTGTAAAGACTCAGTGATTTGTGGGTGTGGAGCGCGAAGTCATAATAGAGTCACAGGGTTGTCTGCCCTTGCTTTTGCAATGTAATGTCGGCTTGATAGATCTGCGCATGGTCCAGGGACCATGGGATTGTATAAGTAGAGCGAGGATCTAAGTGTAGAAATAGTTAAGTTAGTGAGATGAAAGGATGATGAGTCGAAGGAAGTAACTGAGTCAAGTGTAAATTGTGTCTTTGGGTCATAGAGTAGGAGAAGGCTCTATAGCTGAGTGCACAGAGGCCTAGTAGTCTGGAGCTGAGTGTGGAGACCCTTGCAGCTGAGTGCACAGGGTAAGTTGAGTCTGTAACAGAGGGAAGAATTAATAAAAGAGATGTTATACCATATTTTTGTGTATCTTTTCCTGTTTTATGTATTATTGGGTATGAATTGCAAGTTTATTGTTTATTTGCTACATGAACTCATATGAATGTAATGTATAAATAAATATAACATAAGGCATCCATTTCTACAAAGATAACTAACTGGTGTAAGAAGATAAGTAATATCTCAGGTGTGACTTAGGGAATAGTGCAGAGCGCTGCTCTAGCAACATGAAAGCCCCACAACCCCTAGTTAGGGTTGTGCGAAGACGAATATGTCAGGGCAAAAGGCTAGGGAAGTGCGCGAAGTAACCTGCACGTAGGGACTAACAGTCGGACTGAATCAACCCCTCAGACATCTCAAGGGTGTAGAAACTTAGTTCCAACACCCCCCCATATTACTTCAGATGAGAGCTCAGTTCGTGCTCCACGGACTGTTGCCGAAAGGGCCAGTATTAGAGGGATTTGTTTGGCTAATTAACTTCGAACCTAGGTCAGGCCCCTACAAGCCAACAAATGGTTCTATTGCTGAGACTGGGATCTACATAGATATGTCTGATGTCGTATCACTGGAATCCAACTAAGAAAGGAATTAAGGATTGGTTGGATAGGAAGATCCATGAGTTCGCGGTGCAGGAGAAAAGGAATCTATGACTATCAAAAGAAGAGTGGTTAGACTGTTACTTATACGCAAAGATCCATGAAATTTTCTTCACATCCTTCTACTGAGCTATATGATTGGATTGTGAAGCTATAAAATAGCCAAGGAAGGTGCAAGCTTGATAGCCCTATTTCTTGGACCGTAGAATTGGTGTGAGGTTTGGAAGCATCGGAGGATAAGATTGTGTGTGTTGTTGATCACAGGCTCGATCAAATTATAGGACGACTCATCACAGAGTTCGTGATAGATACTTTATTCAGCTATAGTGAGGCAGAGTGACACTTCCTTAAAGGACTGCAAGGTAAGTATGTTAAGTTTTTGAACACTTGGATTAAAATTCGACTGTGTGAAAAGCGGGTTATGTGAATAAATTGATGTTTGGGGCTACACGAAGTGGGATAATTTACAGAAATGAAGGTAGTGCATAACTAGAAACTAGCCCCTTGATTTCACCTCCACGAGGAGGCTAGGAAGAGCTCGTGAAGGTATCACCAAGAAGTGTGATCAATTTGATAAGGCAAAGGATTCCATGCGTACCACCCCCATGCACACCACCACCAGTTTCACCGTCCTCACCTCCATATTCGCCCATACCACCTCTGCCACCACCGTGAACTAATATGGCAAGTGCGATAAAGTTGTCGGTGTTCAAAGGAGTAGGAAATGAAGTTCCGGACCAGTTTTGATTCATGATAAAAGCTATATGGGAGACACAGGGAGTCATAGATGAAAATATAAAGAAAGCAATGTTGGCTAGCGCTCTACAAGATCGCGTGCTAACCTAGTATATTAAGCATTCCAATGACAATCCAAATGCAGGGAGCGCGGATATCCAAACTTCACTAAACAAAGAATTTAGCAAGCCAAAGTCAGAGGCGCAGTCGATCATCAGGTTCAAGGAAATCACAATGCTACTAGGTCAGACCTCTTGGGAGTTGGATCAAAGACTGAAGTGAACAATTCATGAAACTAACATGACACTCACGGATGGAAAACACCACAAATGGTTTGTAGCATCATTAATGTTGCATTTAAGGAACGTGTTGTCACAACGGAGGTTAACAACTCAAGCTGAGACCTTGGAAATCACAATGAGACTGTAGAAGACCCTGATGCAGGATCCCAACTTAGGAGTTTAGCAGATCCAGACGCAATTGAAAAAATAGTGCCTTGAGATGGAGAGTCTGAAACAGGACAGGACAACTCTCCTAGAGGTGCGTGATGAAGTATGGTGTGTTAAATGTAAAGGTCAGGGACATGACAAGGACCACTACCTAGTGTTCGCGAATTACCTCATAGGAGGACGACTGATGCCATTGAGACCAGAGGCATAGGAAATACCTAGTCTGGTGCTAGAATTATGGTGTGCAATCTATCAAATAGGGGGAAAGCATGCTACAAACAACTACCATCTGTTGCAGAAGTACACACAGAATTCACAATAGTTGTTCTATAATCTCTATAGATCAGTGGGACATGATCAGTGCACCTTTAGAAGTTATGAATTAATGATGGATAAGACTCCCACCTATAGATTTTAGGCCATAACATGGTCCCTTGAACAGAACATAGGAATGATGCGAACTCGATTTCAGGGGCGCGGATGAGGCCGAAGTGGAGGAGGACCTAGAAGAGGTTGCAGACAGCTGATATGTTACAATTGCAGAGGGCCATGACACTATGCCCGTGATTGTACGAATCTGATGTGTCCCTCATGCTTGTATTATATTGGGATGACAAAGGCAAGTAGCCTAAAGAGATTACTTGGGTTCACAAGGCTCCGACGAAATAACCCAAGTTTGAATTGGAGTGTGATAAGGAAAACTTCATGGAAACTAGGAAGAGCTTCGCTAATGCCTTCACTTCAAGAATCAAAGACAGACTGGAGCTGGAAATGGACTCATTGATGCTCACAACGTTCCTAGAAACATGCATGAAGTTGTTGCATGATAGCCAAGGCTGTAAAGGGTCTGTAGGATCTCATAAATAGATGTGCTGGGACCATGCAAGGAGAATCGCACGTAGTTTGGAAGCTTAGAGAGCACGCATCAAGGATGGGAAGGGAGATGAGATTGATTGCATAGATTGGAGAATATGAGATCGACCAAGTGATTTTGGACCTAGGATGAGATGCGAATGTTCTACTAAAGTAGACATGGGAGTGCATGGGAAGGCCTATGCTACAATGGTCTCCTATCTAGATGTGAATGGTGAACCAACTAAAGATCATACCTATGAGAAGATTATAGGGAATCACAGTGGATATTGAAGGAGTAAGCACAGCATATTTTGAAGCGATAGAGATTGTTGATGACAACAATCCCTACCCTATGCTGTTAGGAATTGATTGGGACACTGATATGAATGGGGTGATAAATCTGAAGAAGCGCAAGATGATTTTTGAGAAAATGTCTCAGTGCGTAGTTGTACCTTTGGACCCTATAGAAGGACCGCACTACACGGAGCCAGTGTGTGACTATGAAAGTGATGACGAATTGGACTACATCTACAAGATAATTGCACGAGAGCAAGACTGGGTAAATTGAACCACAGATGGATGAATCTCATGGGAGTGTGAAAGCTCTTGCACATCAGATTCTGACGAGGAAATAGAATGATGGTAGAACTGGTTACATGAGGTAACCACGCTCAGCTGTAACATGATGATGAGATTTTTGCATTGCGTATCAACGGAGGTAAGGGATCTACCTACGTATGATGGGTTAAGTGAGGTAGATGACTTCTTGAATAGATTCGAAGGGGAGGTGCCAGAACAACAACGCTTTGAGGCTTTCAAATGGGTACTGCGTGCTATGCCGACGAGGTGGTGGGGTACGCACCAAGGAAGCTTTGAGAATTGGCATGAATGTAAGAGGATGATGCGCATATGATTTGTGAAGCCTCAAATGCAATTAACATACAAGATTGCCAGACAAAATGATCTAAGCACCCACCTATCCAGATGGGTACATGCATATGTTATGAAACCTGCAAGGATGCACACAACCTTTGCATTAGGAGACAAGGTCAGTAAGTAGGTGCGGGCAATGTAATGGTGCAAAAGACCCCTTTGGTTGGAACTGGTCAAACCTTTGCAAGACCAACCTCACAAATCTCGATGGCCTCCCTTGGCAAATGAAAAGAAAGATGAGGGGGTAGGAGATCCTATCAAAATCTTGCTCAAAGAATCCCTCAAGTGACAAAGGAATGCGATTATGGAAAACTTTGCCCAGATCCTTCAGCGGCTACCTAGAGGTGATGCATCAGCTTCCAACAGCTACTCTGTAAATGCCACACCCTTTAAGGTACAAGTTAATTTTTAAATCCCTATATTTGAGGGACAAATAGAAGCAAATGCCGTAGATAAATGGTTAAATCTGCTAGATGGATATTTTTTTTTCATGATTTTTCCCGTTGGGAAAAGATTATTTTTTCTCTTCTTAAAGTAGCCCCCCATGTCAAGGACTAGTGTGAAACCTACTACAAGCAGAAGAATGAAAGTATGGGCTTACTATTTTCAGCCACACCCACTTGGAATTCATTTAGGGATGCCATCAAGGAGCAGTACTCCCCTGTCAAAAGATATGAGGACAAATACATAAAGTGGACCATGCTGCGGTAGGCAAGGGACCAAGATGTTCCAGAGTTCACAAAAATTTTTCATACCCTTCGCACACAGTTGGGTTTTAAGGATTCCAAGCTACATTTGGTACTCAAATACCGTGGCTACCTACATAGATACATCCAGGAAGAGATGGAGTTCCTGAACATCTCCTCGCTTAGCACAACATACCGATACAGTATCAAAATCGAGCAAAAGTTCAAACAGATGAAGTGAGACTTTGAATCTGCAAATTCGAAGACCAAAGGACAAAGCTAAGGTGGGGTGACCCAGGAAAACCCATCGAAGCCACAAGAAAAGAACAACACGATGAAGTCGAAGAAGGTCACAAGAAAGTGATGTGAGTTCCACAAGAGCCCCACTCACAACACCAATGAGTGTCAGACGAAGTAGTGGCTAGTGGCTGAGTTGAAGGCTTCAGAATCAGATGCATGTTTCGACCCTGAGTTAGAACCCGACAAGGGGAATGGCAAAGGGAAGTAGATCATTGATGTGGAGCCTAGTGCCATTGTTGCCACCACCAAGATTGTTGGCTTAGTGGGGCCTGACCAGGTTTAGAAGTGATTTAGCCAAGAAAATCCCGATACTACTGGCCCTTTCGACAATAGTCCGCAGAGCGTAGACTGAGGTCTCACCCAAAGTAGTATGGGTGGGTGCTAGAACCAAGTTTCCACACCCTAGGGATGTCTGATAGGAGGTGATTGATACGTGGTCCAACCTTCACACTTTTTTTGCTACGTGCAACAACGGGCACCTTGTGCCCATGCAATACTTTCTTTGCGCAGTTCTAGCCACAACACAACCCACGTTATTTACCCAATTCTCCCTTAATTAGGCTCTGTTAGCTGACTGCTTAGGTTATTTTCATATATAAGCATTCATACAAGTATTTATCAATTGCGCGCAGTAAATAAATAAAGTAAAAGTAATGCATAACATAAAATACGGATCATTCAAGAACAGATGCATAGAGTAAACTTCTCTTTATTAAATTTCAATCCCAAGTATAGACCCGACTCCGCCCTGCGCACTCAGCTACAAGGATCCATGCACTCAGTTGTGGACTCTACTAGGCCTCTGCACACTCAGCTGCAGAGCCTCTTCCAACTACTATGACCCAATACACTTCAGCTTCCACTCTATCCTTAAACCATACATTCACTATTCTAACCATCCTTGACTCTCTTTACATTTTAGAGCCTCACTCTATTTATACAATCCCATGGTCTGCGAACCATGGGTAGGCTAACACAACTTTACATTAAATTACAATATTTTAGGGCGCACAACCCTATGAGTCATCCTAGACCTCACACTCCGCACCTGCAATTCGCAGAGTCTTACAATATACTTGACCAAACTTGGGCTTTGAGCCCCAAAAGCATGTTGCGAGGAATCCCATGCCCAATAGGCCCCCAACAAAATCATCATGACTTATCCTGAGTCACTCTGTTGGTGCAGTGATCTTGGCATAAAGCCCCTCCAACTATGCATGTGTTGCGCAAAGGTCCGAAACGCACTATTCTACCATTTACTGGATCTACTCTGCTCTTTCGGCTGAATGCTCGCTATTAGGGGAAAATCCATGTCTCAAGGAATGCATCACTTTCATCTGTGTGAGCTTTCATTCGATGTCAATAGTGATGAGGAATGCCTCATCAATCCAAGGCTGGACACGTGCTTTAAGTATTGCCTATTTCTGTCGCGCAACATCCACCTGTTCCTTCAATGCCTTCACCTGCTGTAGCTTTACTAGCCATTGGGTCAAGACAATTGTTTGCATTGTTCTATGCACACTATCATACTGTAATTGAAGCTCCCGCGCCTCTATTTCTAGGCACCGTCTGATGCGGTCCTCCTGTAAGGAAGTAAGGATTGGGAAGGATTCTTCCAACATAGAAGTACAGGTCTGCATTGCTTGTCATATTTCCTCCAGCCCTTTTTGGATATCGCCAACGTGTTATTCCCTAACTTCCAGGGGCATGGATGATTGTGCCTTTAATCACAGTTTGACAATCTCAAGGTTGAGGTCGAGTTGTATCCTCGTTGCTTCCTCCTTTGCCTCACAGAATCCACTGGCCAATTTGTGAATTTGCATTCCTACTAGTAGATCAGCTGGGACAGCCAATTCTGGGATAGTTCTATAGGCATCATCCACTGCCTGCACCAGTCCTTGAGTTTGTGCAACGCATTCATCACACTGTCGGCTGAGCTGTTCCAGATTAATCTTTTGTTCGCTCAATACCTATAGTGTAGGAGCTTCTCTCGCGAAGAGCTTGACTATGATCCCATCTTGTAACTGGTATAGGGTTTCTCATGGAAGGGTAGCCAAGTTTACAATCAACCCCTTAATCTTGCCTACCACAGCTCGATCAACTTCGTTTTTTTCCGCTAACACGCCCTCGGGGAACACGAAAGTGTTGGTCAGGCGGGCATGCAACATCTATTCCATTTTTGATGTACCTGTTTTGGCATATGGGGCCATTGTTCCTGTTTGAGGGGGTTGCACCTGTAGTCCTTGTAATTGAATTTGTAGCACCCCCAACATAGTTTTCTACTCCACCATCACTTCTTGGAGCACGTCCTTAGTGACATCATGAACTGTTTCGCCTATGTCAAAAAGATCACCTTCTGTAAGTGTGATTGGGTCAATGGACATATTGGATGCCTTTGTCTTCTTGGATGACTAAGGTCTCACCCAAAGTAGTATGGGAGGGTACTAGAACTAGGTTTCCACACCCTAGGGATGTCTAATATGAGGTGATTGGTACGCGGTCCAACCTTCACACTTTCTACGCTACACACAATAGCAGGCACCCTGCACCCTGTGATACTATCTTTGCGCAGTTCTAGCCGCAATGCGACCCGTGTTATTTACCCATTTCTCCCTTAATTAGGATTTGTTAATTGACTAAGATTATTTTCATATATAAGCATTCATACAAGTATTTATCAATTACGTACGGTAAATAAACAAAATAAAGTAATGCATAACATCAAAATACAGATTCAAAAACAAATGCACAAAGTAAACTTCTCTTTATTAACTTTCAATCCCAAGTACAGACCCGACTCCGCCCTACGCACTCAATTGGAGGGGTCCACGCACTCTGCTGCAGACTCTACTAAGCCAATCCACACTCATCTGTAGAGCCTCTTCCTACTACTATGACCCAGTGCACTTTAGATCCAACTCTAACCTTGAGCCATGCCTTTGCTATTCTATCTATTCTTCACTCTCTTTACACTTTAGATCCTCACTCTATTTATACAATTCCATGGTCTGTAGACCATGGGTAGGCCAACACAGATTTACATTAAATTACAATATTTTAGGGTGGAGAACCCTATGAATAATCTTAAACCTTGTGCTTTGTGCCCACAATTCGCAGAGTCTTACAATATACTTGACCAAACTTGGGCTTTGAGCCCCAAAAACATGTTACAAGGGATCCCATGCCCAAAAAATATCTAGAAGAATGAGCCCGAAGATAATAGACGAGGGGGGACGTCTTTTCCACTCACATATGTGGGTGAAGGGTTCGCCGCTGCAATTCATTTCCAACAGTGGCAGCCAAATGAACCTCATTTCAGTAGAGGTCATGAAGCGGTTGGACCTACTGACTACAACACACCCGTAGCCGTACAGTATCGGGTGGCTTCATGAAGGATGAGATCTCAACGTTTTCCAGTAGTGTCGCCTTCCCTACAGCATCAAGCCCTTCACAAATGAGGTATTGTGTGATGTTGCACCTTTGGATTTTTGTGATGTATTATTAGGCCAACCATACTTGTGGAGGTGACATACTATGTATGAGTCAAGGCGTTGGGCCATCATTATTTCTTTGTGTAATTCATTATACAAGATACCAGAGGTAGCCCCACCTACCTTCACTTCTTTGATCACTCGTAAGAAATGCAGCAAGCTCATCTCCTAGACCAGGAAATTCATTTTTTGTCAGGTTCTCTTCCAAAGTAAGGGGAAGATCATCACCACATCCATGACCCCCACGAAGGGTTCCTCCATGCAGTAGCAAAAACAACATAGGGATATGGTCATGAAAGAACATAGGAACAACTTCTCCTCACCCACAGGGGTACCACACAAGTTTTAGGTGGGCAACAAAGTTTGGTTGCATCGACAGAAAGAACGCCTTACTGGAACCCATCAGAAGCTCATACCACTCCAGCATGGTCCTTACACCATTACCAAGGTTGTGGGAAACAATTATTTTGAGCACAACATTCCCTCATTCCTTCGCCTACACCAAGTGTTCAATGCGTACTGCCCTCAACCATGTTTCCCACCATTACTAGACACATTTGAGATTGCA
This sequence comes from Pinus taeda, assembly GCA_000404065.3. Classification (NCBI taxonomy): domain Eukaryota; kingdom Viridiplantae; phylum Streptophyta; class Pinopsida; order Pinales; family Pinaceae; genus Pinus; species Pinus taeda. The sequence goes on along the minus strand of APFE031168209.1, from coordinate 29,628 downwards.
GAACAACTCACCAGGGACCAAGTTCAGGAGATGGAGGAACCCAACATAATGGGGACCATTGCTTCCTAAGGGGGTAGGAATGATTTAGGTAGATGTTGGTGGCCTTCCACCTATCCCACTTGGACCCCCACAACTATCTCTTTTAGTTTTTCAATTTCCGTAATTGTAGCACAATTTACTATTTTTAGCATTTTTTCGGGTCTTGAACTTCTGGAGCCATTGTGAGGCCTAAACGATGTTTTCTGGGAAATTTGGGAGCAACATGGGTCCATGGACCGATGTTTCTCTTCCCAAATCTGCAGTGCTCAAATAGATCTGTCTAACAAGCTATTGTACGCGTCAAACGAAGATTGGGTTCCAAAGTTATGACCCTGGGAAGTTGATGTACCAACTTACCCAAAACTGGGCCCACAATTTGACTTTTCATCTTCTAGGGTTAGGTTTTGGGATGTTAAGGGTTTTTCATTGTTTCTCAAAACTAATTAGGCCTTCAATCCTCATTGTAACATAGCTCAAATGCATGTAGCCACCACATCTCTTCTCAGAGATAAGCTACCATTGCCCTAGCTGGTTTATTTCCATTTCTATTTGTAAGCATATTTTAGTATTTTACATTAATGAAATGAAGTACTATTTCTGCTGCATCTCTATGTTTATGGTTATCTCTATAATTTTTTTCATTCCTATTTAAATATTTGGATTAAGGGGACAACACTTGAAGGCTATACCTCACATTCACCAATCCCTAGACCCCTTCTCTACCCCTGACAACCATCCTCATGCTCCAGAAGTGAAGGAATGATAACAAATTTGAGGGAGAGGTAGCTACAGGACATCTTATAGGAAATCATGTAGCATCCTATCCCACAAAACAAAAATCATAGGTTGCAGTCGGCTTCAACATGGAGATCTAGAGGTTAAAGAAGCTCCTCCAAAGCTTAGCAGCAACAGGAGGATCATCAACACCACAATCTAGTACTTGCACATCAAAGAAAAACATGAATGGAGGACAATAAAACAAAAAAGGGGAAAAACGCATGCATCATATACACAATAAGGAATTCACTCTCCAACAAGTAGCATCAAGGCATCTCACCACAAGTATGTCTCTCGCTTCAACTCGCTCGTTAGCATAATATGATCAAACACGTAAAGTTGTGAAAGAGTTGGTTTTATAACCAAAAGGTGGCCAGTTGGCCACCTTTGGTTAGTCAACGAGGAGAATACAGTTAGTTCATTACACATGTGGTAGTAGCCAAGTCAGGAGAAAGGAGAGATGACGTCGAAAGTGGTTAAGTTATGGATGTCCGAACTGGGAATTGATTACAAGGTAAGGAAAGTAATGATGTGGTAATGGGACCAACGGTCCAAAAAAGGATACTCGTACCTTGGTTGCTAGCACACCATCCTACTCAAATCACCCATATGAGGAAATAAAATGATGATTCCCATGCATAAAGGCATTCACAATCTCAAGGCTACACCAAAGCAAAGTTACTCTCAGCCCTTGAAGCAGTCTACAAGAAAAATAGTGAGCATTTTTTTCTAGTGCAGGAGCACCTACAAGATCCTACAGGAGATCCTACATGATACAGAACAATCACCTATAGGATTGGAAGTGAGAATTTTTAAGGGGAAAACCAAAGGTTGGCTTCATTAGGCAGTGAAAAGGAGGTAGGAGCTATACCTTCCCACATTTTCCAAGTAAAAATAATATAGAAAAACCTTCTATTATGTTGAAAAGATTGCAGTCTAGGGGAATTGTACATAAGAATTTTGATTTAAAATTCCTCATCCATTATAATTTGGTATTAGACATATACAATCCTCGACATCCATCAAGAAAAATGATAGGAGGATTTAACAAGTGGGAACCCACAAACACAGTGAGAATTCATCAACGCCCTCCTGTACTAGAGATATCCACAAGGCACAGTTGGATGGGTTTCTTTGAAAAATTGAGGGGATATGATGATGAAGTGGCCAGAGAATTTGATCCCTCCCTCATACCACTGATTAGGACCCATGCCACTATTGTGGTGAAAGGACTCTCTATAGAACTCACCCCTGAAATCATAGGCAGAATCACCACACTTCCTTTAGGGTTTCCTTGGAGAAAGGAAGATAAGGGTAGCAACCAAATTGAAAAGAAGAAATTCTTTTTCGAAGGAGAGGAGGCAATGGAGGAAAAAACTAGGGTTAGAAGGGCAAGCTTGCCATATCCTTAGAATGAAATTAGCTACCACTCATTAGGTATATATCATGTGAAGGTAGGTATAGTGTGGTATATGGGTACCATTTTAGGCTTCTCCAAGAGCTGAGGTTTGGAGCAGACACACCTCCTCAAAATAGACTAAGCATACCCTACTTTCTTCTTAAATCACTGATAGATATGAGCATTAAAGTTCAAGGAGGAAACCATCAATAGCTAAACCATCATGGGTTAATTATACTTATCATAGAATATGCCCTCCAAAACCTAAGACTCCCTATCACATGGGCAACTTTCAGAGACATGCAGACAGAGGAAAATATAAAATCCCTTGATTATGAAAAAAGCCCCATTGTTAGTGAAAGGGATGAAGAAGAAATAGATAAGGATGAAGATGAAATAGAGGAGGAAGAAGAGGAAGAAAAGTAGAAGGAAAGTGGTGAAGAGACAGAAGAAGATGCAAATGAAGAAACTGATGAACAAAGTGAGGAACTAGAGGGAGAAGAAGAGGAGAAAGACAAGAGTGAGAAGGAGAATGGAGAAGGGGAGAGAGAAGACAAGAAAGAATAGAGGTCTACAATGTAAGTAAAAGAAGGGGAGGACTCACCTAGGGTATCTCCAGAACCCACTAAGAAAGAGGCAGCAGCTGCCCTCACTTCCCTAAGTACCCCTATCAAGCAAAAAGGGAAGAGATAGAGACAAACTCCATTGTACTTTAGGACAATAAAAAGTACAAGGATCAGGCAAGGAAAACCTCAAAAACCCACCAAAGTTACTATTTTCATTGAATACTCACCAAAACAATAGGAAAAGAGAGCTCCAGTTGTGAAAAATCAAGGGGAAGGATCATTGGGACAAACCTCTCCCAAGTATCCTATCACTTATGTTAGGAGGTCTGTCACTAGATCTACCTCATCCAAAGTAAAATTTCTCCTATAGGAGACATAGAAGGACCTACAGGAAATAGAGGCCATCCTACAGGAAACTCTGCTAAAAAATTGGACAAAGAAGGGATCATGCAACAAGAAACAAAGAAAGAGGATCAAGAACTGAGGGAACCTAGTCCTCAACCCAACCTTGACTTCTACTATAGGTTCATTGAAGGGGGTAGGGCTAGTCCACATAAATTTTTTATCCCCTTATTCTTTGAGATTTAGAAAGAAATGGCAAGAGCACATAGGTCAATGCAAATTGCCAAATCTAAAGGAGGGGAGAACATAGGTCACATGGAGGATAAAATAAAGGAGATGGGCAGAGAACTGAGCAACCTGAGAGATAGAGAGGCAATGATGAAAACTTAGTTGGAGGTAGATAATGTATAGTTAAGGGGATAGCTACAAGGATGAGAGAATCAATTGGAATCCATGGTCAGTCTATCCTTAAAGGCAATCCAGTGCAAGATTCCAGCAAGGTCCTACGCATTGTATCTTAAGGAATAGTGACTGCAGTTACAAATAAAAAATTTAGCACAGAGAGGCACTATTTCCTTCCAAGTTATAGACAATTCATTTATCTTTGTGATCAAATCACCTTGGAGGATAGAGCTAAAATTTCTGAGTTTTACCTCCACAATTTGGCCTTGACTGTTTTGAATGTGTGGGATCCAAATTCAAAACTAGGGGACTTATAGTTGATGGCTTTGGAATCATGGATGAATCATGAGGAAGAAAGGGTTGCAGAAATGAAGAAAGTAATGACAAGAGAAGAAAAAAAACCCCTCATTATAAGAGTTGAGCAATCAAATCCAATGGTTGTCATCAACACCCATAACTTGATTGCAAATGACCCTCAACTTGCACCTAGGTACCTTGCTACCCAAGAGCAGGCAATCAAACACTTTGAGGACATGTTTAGGATGTTAGGGGATGAAATCATGTAAGATTTCCAAAGGAGATGGAACAATTTTACCTACAACTTGAAAATTAGAGAGTACCATTCTCCTGAGAGAATGAGAGAGGCACTAAACAGAACACCCATGTACAAGCAACCTCTCCAAAGACTCAAAGTCAATTGGATTGGCTTGAGACTTAGTCCACCACTGCTCTTAGGAATGTTGGAAGGAAGGAAGGAAGAGGAAGAAAGAAAGAAGTGGGATGAGATAGAGAGGAAGGCGAGATTCTATGCACAGGAAGAGGAAACTACAACAGAAACATGGGATGTCAGGGCAGCCACTGGAGTAATGAAAGACATGGATATAGATTGAGTTGCTAAGAGGATGGGAAACACTTTCAATAGGGGGTGATGATAAGCCTCATCATTGGGTAACTATACGGACCTTAATACACCTCCTATCTTATTCAAATAAACTCTTCTCGTGATTTCTTACATATTTTGATTATATTTTGCTTAATGAGATGAGTCAAAGTGAGGTATTATGCCTAGTGGACTAATGTGCATTGGTTGTAGGTTTTTGAGACAAAATCATGGAAATTTTGGATAATTAAGGGCTGAAAATTGAATGAGGCAAGGAGGAGAGATTGTATGAGATAGATCCTCATCGTTTACTCCTCACTCATTCGAATATTCCTCCATCAAATCACACTAGCTCGGAGTTACAAGCAGCCAAGTCATGAAGATCAAAAGGCAGCTAAGCTAGTGATAGTTAAAGAGCAAGTTCATCTTGAGTTTGGGAGCCAAGCTTCCCTAGATTTAAGGAATTCATTGGATACTTCAGTTGTATAAATAAGGAGGCCTATGGCCTCATTAGGATACAAATTTTTGATTTAAAAACACTAGACATTTTTGAGTTCAAGACTTGTGGAAGACATTGTTATGTAATTTTCTGATTTGATAATGAGAATGAGCATTTCCTTGATCCAAAACTGAGTTGTCTTAGAGGGATGAAGCTCTTGTGTAAGTCCCAACCCTAGCAGAAAAGTCTCCTCTTCTTGTATTTGTATGCTTAGTTGATTTTATAGATTAATGATTGAATTGTCTTTAGCATCATTTCATTGCAAGTAGTTGTGGATTTGATTATTTTGCTTCCATTTGTGCATTGCTTCAGCATTAGCTTAGGAATATAAATGAATGTCCAAAAATTTGTTAGTAGGTGGATTTGGCCTCATTCCTCCCTTCAGGGACCATGGTTTGAGGAAAGAACTCCTATGTAACCCCAAAAAGACATAATTTTGATTTCTCATGGAATATAGGGTTTTTTGTCACTTAGGACAACATTTTACTAGTTTTCAAGAATAGGATTTAATTGTCATTTTTGTTGTCTTCTGTCTTACATTAGATTTCATCAAGTTTTCATATTACCCTGCAAGTTTTCACACGCATGAAATAGGCAGCTAGCTCATGAACTTATGTTTTCCCTAGTTAATTGAAATCCTTCTTGTTTACATGATTTATGGATAAATGTCAATGATTGATGCAGTGCAGGAGTTTCAGTAGTACAGAGAGATTTCATGATCAAAAACTCCATCCTAACCTCATCGAACCATGGTTATCACTTTCCTTCACTAAATCCCTCACTAAATTCATCATTCCACAAGAATACTTCTCCAAGCTTGTTGAGAAAATCCAACCATCTCACAACTCTTTTCTTGATTTCTGAAGGAGTCCTAGGCACTCCCTTACTTCATTTCACCCACCATTCACCTTCCCTAAGCCTTACATCACCTTCCAAATCCCTTGTCTCTCTCTCAGCTATATCCTATAGGAATACAAGGGATCCTATAGGAGCATTAGGACATCTAGTAGGACAAATTAGGACATCTTGTAGGTTGACCTATAGTGGCTTGTTTTTGAGGCCAAATTATGGGAAAAGCACCTAGGAAGCTAGAAAAGGATCCCTACTTGCCTCCCAAGCCATATGACCATCCACCATCATCCCTAGTCAACCTACCACATCACCAAAGGAAGTTAGCTTTCACACATTCACAAAAAAAAGACAAAAAGGAAAAAATATTTATTTTGTTCATTTACATGCACAACAGTAGAATTTTTTATGTTTCAAATTGCATTCCTAGGACAAAAGGATTTCACATATGATAAGTTAGCATTCTCTTGAAGAAAATCCTCTTGGAAGTTATATTAGATAAATGGTGTGTTTAAGCATTTGATTTCAGTCTTTTTTCTTACTGCAGTACAAGATTTATTTTAGTGTAAATTTCCCTTTTTCCTCATTGGTAATCAAGCTTCTTCTGAATCAATAGAAGTTTGGTTTGAAAAACCTTAGTGTTCTATCACCAACTTAGCAGTGACAAAGAGTGGACTCATCAAATTTACTTGTGTATACAACACTGTCACCTCCAAGTTTGTATGAACCCCGGGTTGATAAAGTAAAGTTGGTAGCCCTAGGAGTTGTAGCATTCTTGATCCAATACTAGTGCTCATCACGATTACCATCAAAAGTGGTCTAGCTATCTGTAAGAATTCTACTTGAACATTAAATACAAATGGAAGCATCAATCGTATTGCATATTGCCTCAGTCAGCCCCCAATTGTAGCATTGACTACTATTCTCAACTCTTATGTCTGCAAGACCTTTAGCTGGATGCAATTGTACACAAATGATCAAGAGTTTACCACCAAATACTAGATTCTCATGGATGGAAACCAAGTTCCATATTTCCACCTCTAGGATGTATTATTATGATACATGGGACACCTTTGTGTTCATCCAAGCGACTGTGCCAAGCTAATTTAGGAGGCACACTATAGTTACATCGCATGACACTTTGGTGTGGCTAAAACTATGGTTGTACTACAACAAAAGCGATCATTGGTGAGGGTTGACAAATGTCACCATAAGCTCATTGGTGACGGTCAAAAGAACACATGTCACCAAAAACTAAATGAAACCAAAGGTGGTGTCGCTAAAAGTATAAATTTTGTGGTGACATTCAAGTTCTATCACCAATAATGATTTACAATGACAGAAAGTCACCGTCACCATTTCATATGAGCAATGGTGATAGACCTTATGTTCATCACTAACAAACTGAACGTCACCAAAGGTGGCATCACCAAAAGTATAAGTATTGTAGTAACATTCAAGGTTCATCCCGAATAATAATAGATAGTGACTGTCACCATTTCATATGAACAACGACAATTTATTATGATGGACCTTTCATCACTATATATAATATATATATATATATATATATATATATATATATATATATATATAATATATATATATAATATATATTATAATATATATATATAGTATATATATTTATATATATAATATATAATATATATATATTAATATATATATATATATATCTGGTGGCGCTCGTTGACTGTCACCATTTCATATTTTGGTGAGGGTCGAAAAAATGTCATCATAAGCTCATTGGTGATGACCAAAAGAGCCTTCTTCACAAAAAATTGATCGTTGCCATTACATATCAATAATAGGGCATGATGGAATCGAACCACCAACCTTGTGCTTGTAAAGGAGGTGCTCTTCCATTGAGCTAGCACCCTATAAAGAATTAGACTTTAAAAAAGTAGACATTGAAACTTTATTAATTATAAATTCTACAACTTTCAATAAATTATAAAAAATTTAAACTCTTGGAAAATCTTTTACTACACAAGCAAAATAATTACATATAAAATACTCAATATGTTCAATTGAATACAAAATTAGAAGTGAAAATTTGAAGACATTTATAGACTATAAATGACCTATAGTTATCAAACCTAAAATATGCAATTACACCAAAGATTAATTTCTCACGTTATGAATCATGTAACTCTATTGTGACAACATAAAAACTTGCCTCTAAAAGACTGATTTGCATGCCAAAAATTAAAAAATAGGAAGTATATATGATGCAATTATGAATAATGAGCTACATACTTAAATCCCACTTGCTATGGCATCTAGAAAACTAATTGGGAGTTCTTCTCATTATTAATTAATTCAAGATGTCAAAATACACCGATCAATAACAATGATCCTGAAATGTAACCACTAAACATATGTCAAAATTGTAAGTAGAAAGTTTGGCTAATTAGTTAAGTAATTAATACTACAATTTCTTTAGCACTTAACATATTATATTAACATATACGGTTAATGATAATTCACAAGTTCCAAATGAACATGGGATTGATGATTACATGCATAGTTTCTAATTTATCTATTAGGAAATTAGAAGGTGATTGAAGAGCCTACCATAGGAAAAAATTGCAATAGGGAAACAAAAATAGCTTTAGTATAAAGTACAAATATGTAATAAAAAAATTGAAAACTATTTGCAAGGTCATCGAAGCACCCAATATTCACCTTGTAGCATAACCATTTCATTCCATACATTACCATAATTATCTCATCATTACTAGTTTTCATTTCCATTTCCATCTCATTCTATTTTATTTCGATTCCATATTCATCCTTGTTCATTTTTAATAACTTTTATTTAACCCTTATCCATTCAAAAAAAAGTCCACCTAAATTCTCACCAACAAGAAAAATCTACAAATTCCTTTTATTTCTACATGAAGGTTATAGGATTGAGGAAAATTTATAAATCATTGAAATTTTCATAGTCAAGTCTTAATATTTTAAATAGAATATACTAGAGGCATGGCTCATAGAAAACAAAAATGAAAATTTGGAGTACCTCAACTTCTACATGGTACTTTGTACCTCCACAATAATCCACCTTTAGGTAGTCATGTAGAAGCTTCAACATATAAAATGAAAAATTATGTAGTAGTGGAAATCACACCATTATTTACTCATCCAAGACCTCTAGGTATGATTTTACTTTGCAGCCTCCCTTTACTAATATTTTTATGCAATGTCATTTAGTTGCATATGGGTCAAAACTGTATGTAATTGTTTATCATAAAATTATATATATAAAGAAAAATGGATAGCTCAGCACTCTATCTCAAGCCAAGTGGGGCTCATCTCTTACATGTAAAAAGTGATAAGAGGAAATTATATAAATGTTATCTTGTAATTTTTAGAGATACCATAGTCAGATGAGACATCAACAATATTCATCCAAAAGGTGACACGATGTGACATCACCAATCGAGGATAAATGAGAAAAAAATAGAGTTTAACCAAAGAGATAATTCAGTAAAGTGCAAGGACAACTAAATACAAGACATGAATAAAGGTTATGATTATATTATTGGTGTTGATCCATTTCATTTTCTCCACCATTTTTTCTCAACCATGCCTACATTCCATTTCACTTCTCCTTGTCAATTTGCTACAAGAAGAACAATTCTTTCTATAGGATTAACTACATGAGCGACTATAATATTGCAATGATCTACAAGAAATTCTATATAGGAAGTACAATAAGCGCAATAGAAGAAAAACAAAACAATGGAAAGTCATTTGGTTTTGTTTTCCCTCTTCTTTGACTTGTTTTTTGAACTCTTCTACTACAATTGTTGAATACATATGTTGGTTGTTCAAAATTTGGAACCTTACTATAATAATTTCGATAAGAAAAAGTACATTATGCTAAACTGAAGCTTATAAGGCAAGAAAATATATATATAAAACCACATGATACTCCCCTTTCTTTCCAAAAACAATATTATCTATGTTATTTTATAGAATTGGGATAGGGTTTAATGGAAGAGAGCCCACAGATGTTGTTAGATTTTATCAGAATATTAGGGTTGTAAACATTTTTTAGAGAAGTCGATGGCTAGGATATTTTGAGAAGAGTTTATGATGATGATGATGTGGCCTTTGAATTTTCCTCAACTTTCAAAACTACAGGGGGAAAGAGTATGTGACTGCAGTGAGAGGATTAGTGATTTGTATCAATGAGGAAAAAAAATCACATGCATTGTTCAAGGCTTATGATGGGATAAGAAGGGGAGGAAAGATGCCATTTTCGCTATTTTTTTTTCTTGGGTAATAATAATTTATATAGGATAAATATGGATTAAATAAAGAATTTTCCATCTCCCTAAAATGAAGTTTCATACCACATACTAAAATACATCTCTTATGATGGGAGATTTAGTGTGGTATATGCATATCAGTTGAGACTAACATATCAAATTAGACACCAATCCCACTGCAACCATCTCAAAATATAATCATTTTTTACATCCTTTTACAATCATTAAATGAGATGAGTGGAAAGGTGAAAGGTGGGAAACATGAGTCTTTGGCCCATCATGGGCTTATTAAATTGGTTTTTTATGATGCCTTGGATAGCTTGGAACATCCTATTTCATAGATTGGGTTCATATATATGGATAAATAGTGAGTCTTAGAGACCCAAGAAGCCTTAAAATATCTAGGCCTCACAACCGTCAAGAAAGGAAAAGAAAAAGTAGCCACCAACCCTAGTTCTTCTAAGAGAAAAAGAAAAGAAGAAGATGAAATTGGAGGTAACTGAAAAGGAGATTGTAGCCACACTAGTGAAGATGGGGAAACCCCTTAAGACCAATAAAATGACACAAAAAATCAAGTATGAGTCTCAATCTAAAATGAAACATAGGCCTAGGACCAATTTTATATCCAAATAAATGGAATTTTCCCAAACTGTAGTAAATATAGGAAACCCCAAGCCCATAGGAGCAAAAAATATCTTATAGAATGAATAAGAGCAACAGGAAGAGGGACCTATAAAATTTCACCATAAATAAGGAAAAAAAGGAAAAACAAAAGAGATAATCTAATGGTTGTGGGACCATACACTACAAGAAGAATGTCATGTTCAAAATGGAAAAGGCCAAGATAGAGGCCCACAAATGGAAGAGGGTTGTAATAGAAAAGGGAGTTGATGAAGCACAAATTTTTGAAATCAAATAGACCAACTTAGAGAGGATATGATGATCCTAAAGATTCAAGTGACAAACAATAGGAAACACTTGGAAAAAGAAAATAGAGAACTCAAATAGAAATTAGAGCAACAAAGAGGAGTGATATTAGCTATGGACAAATCAGATTTAAGATATGGAAGCTTCTTTGGGAGTCATGGAAAACTTGCTTTTGGACCTAAATACTTGTAGAAAAGCAACAAGGACATATTATATTTTTCTAAAAGATAAATGGTGTAGGTATCATATTTCTCATTTTGATTAGTAAGGAGAATTTCATGTCCAAACTCCCATATATTTCATCAAATATTGTTGGGGTTGTAGTATGGATGAAAAAGGAAGTTTGTCTGAATTATACCTCCACAACCTTGTATTTTCATACTCATCTTCTTGGGATCTTAACCCCTATGTGGGGGATGTACAAATTATGGCCTTGGTGTCCTGGCTAAGGAATGAGGAAATGAGAGCAAAAAAGAGAAGATGAAGTTGGGAAATCAGGGGAAGAGTTGAATTCTCCCCTATCGATTAGGGTAGAGGACCCTAGCCCTTAAACCATCAATATAGCTCATAATATCTTAACAAAATACCAAAAGGTGGCACAAATTTGGAAGCAAAGGAGATAGGAGGCCATTTTACACTTTGAGGATATGTTGTGACTTAGGGGATGAAGCTACATAGGGTTTTCAAATAGATGGCAAGACTTTGCTTCCAAACTATATATTAGAGAGCTCCATTCACCTATTAGATTACATAGTGTCATCTCTAGAACACCTCTCTACAAGAGATTAATGCAAAATTTACGAATGCATTATATTGTCTTGATACTTACCACTACTATTACTCATATTGTTAAAGGAAATTAATCAAGACCAAGAAGCTAAGGGATATAAAAAAATAAAGGATTATAATGGATTTTATCAACAAGGAGAACCAGATATATTAGACAAAATCCAAGATAGGTTGTCAAGGAATAGCAAGACAATGATTAGGAGCATTAGAGGAGAGGGTAGTTTCACAAGAGTGTGTGACATTCCAAGCAAGGGGCATGATGGTCCCACATATTGGATATTTTATAAGGCCCATCTATCATAATATTTTACCCATATCACACATATTTTTACCTTACATTAGTAACTGTTTTAAAAATTGTGTGATTATTACGAGTACCTAGGGCATTTCAAGATGTACATTATGTTGTTTAGTTGTTTTACGACAATGGTTGGACATGAGCCTTGACTTGGTAACTTGTAACTTGTTAAGTGGGATAAGTTGGAATTGGACGTGAGTAGCATAAGATGAGTTGTAGTAAGTTCTTAGGTGAACAAGGCATAGGTTAGTTGTAGTAACTCTAACTTGGTCAAGTTGTTGTAGTCGATGCAATAATTCGTTGGGTTTACAAGTCCCAAAAAAGGTAAGGGTAGTTGTGAGGGAATGATAAATAAGGAGTGCCAGGGTGTGCCAAGGAATGAAAAATCATGCTAACACGTTTCAAACAATTTCAATGAATGATGAGTGTTAGGAAGTGCTAGGGCATCAAAATGGAGAACTAGGTCAAAATGTATGGAAATGAATGAATAAGGGTGTGTTCCAAGGAGTGTCAATGAATTCTGGGTGTCTCAAGGACAAATTTTGTTAGGAGAAGGTCAGAATAGGACTTATAGGAGGTAAGACTATGGTTACAATAAGGGGCTGCACAAAGCAATTTCAGAAAAAAGGAGGCTTTGGGTTGGATACAACATTGTTTCTCCAATGACTTGGTTGGGTTCCCAAGTTGAAAAAAAGTAAGGCTATATATGATGGCATGATAGCAAGGGAGTGCCAAGGTATGCTAGGGAATTCTAGGAAGTACTAACACATGCTAGACAATTCCAAGGAATGTTAGGCATGCCAAGACATGCCAAGTACTAGGGCATGCCAAGATGTTTTAGGTGCCAAGGTGTGGTGGGAATGCATGTTAGGGAGTGTTAGGGATAGGTTCTAGGGAAACATAAGGGAGCACTAGTTTCAAATTGATGGAAATGAAGTGTCAGCAAATTTCAAGTGTGTTAAGGTGGGAGAGACAAGGGATGTTAGATCATGCCAAGGAATGCTAGAGCAACCGGGAACCATACTAATATGTGCCAAGTGCTAAGGTGTGCTAATGTGTGCTAAGGAGTGTTAGGGAGTTTTGGGGAAACACAAAGGAGAACTACGCCAAAATGCATGGAAATGAATGAATAAGAGTGTGTGACAGGGAGTGTTAGTGAGTTCCAAGTGTGGTAAGGAGGGAGTGACATGGTATGCTAACCAATGCTAAGTCATGATAGAGTGCCAACGAGGAATGCAACTAAGATGTGGCAGGTTCCAGGGTGTGCCAACACATTCTAGGAAGTGTTAGGGAGTTCCATGGAAACAAATGGAGAACTAGGTCATATTAATGCATGCAAATGAATGAATAAGAGTTTTTTTATAGAAAGTGTTATTGAGTTCCAAGTGTGTAAGGGAGGATGTGACAAGGTATGTTAGGCAATGTTAAGGCATTATAGAGGCCTGGAAAGCATGCCAAGATGTGCCAGGTGCCAAGGTGTGCCAATGCATGCCAGGGAGTGTTAGGGAGTGCTAGGGAAACACAAGGGAGAACTTGTTTGAAATGCATGGAAATGAATTAATGAGAGTGTGTGACAAGGATTGTTAGTGAGTTCTAGGTGTGCTAAGGAGGGAGTGACAAAGTATGCTAGCAAGTGCCAAGGAATCCTAGAGTGCTAGGGTGACATGCCAAGATGTGCTAATGCATTTCAGGGAGTGTTAGGGAGTTCCATGAAAACACAATGGTTGGGTACCCAAGTCCCAAAATAAGTAAGGGTAGTTGTGAGGTCATCATAGATAATGAGTTTCAAGGCATGCCAAGGAATTAAAAGGCATGCTAACACATTCCAGACAGTGTCAATGCATGCTGAGGAGTGTCAGATCATCACAAGGAAAAACTAGGTCAAAATGCATGGAAATAAAGGAATAAGAGTGTGTTCCAATGAGTGTCAACAAATTATAAGTGTCCTAAGGATGAAGTATGTTAGGAGAAGTTCAAAATAGGAATTTTAGGAGACAAGACTATTGTTGTGATAAGGGGTTGGATAAAGCAGTTTCAAACAAAGCAAGATTTTGGGTTGGGCACAACACTATTTTTGCAATGACTTGGTTGGGTTCCCAAGCTACAAAAAAGGTAAGGCTATCTATGAGGGAATGTCAACTACAAAGTACCAAGTTGTGCCATGGAATTATAGGAAGTACTAACACATGTTAGGCATTCCAATAGAATTCAAGTGCTAAAATATGCCAAGATGTACCAGGTGCCAGGGTGTGGTGCCAACGCATGCTAGGGAGGCTTAGGGACATGTTCCATGGAAACACAAAGGAGCACTAGTTTCAAATGAATGGAAATGAATGAATATGAGTGTGTGATAGGGAGTGTCAATGATTTCCAAGTGTGCTAAGGAGGGAGTGACAAGGTATGCTAGGTAGTGCCAAGGCATGGTAGAGTGTTAGGGAAGCGTGCCAATATGTGCCAAGGAATGCTAGAGTGTGAGGGTGGCATGCCAAGATGTGCTAGGTGCCAAGGTGTGTCAGTGTGTGCCAAGGAGTGTTAGGGTGTGCCATGGAAACACAAGGGATAAATAGTTCAAAATGCATGGAAATGAACAAATAAGAATGTGTGATAGGGAGTGTTGGTGAATTTAAGGTGTGTTAAGGAGGGAATGACAAGGTTATATGCTGGGTAGTTCCAATGCATGCTAGAGTGCAAGGGCATGCTATGGAGTGGTAGGGTGTGCTAAGGAGTGCCAAAGCATGCTAAGGAATGTAGGGGGTGTTAACTCATGCCACATAGTTCCAAGGGATTGTTAAACGTTCAAGGTGCTATGGCATGTCAAGATGTAAACTATCTTTCTTAGTTGTTTTATGGCCACAGTTGGATGTGAGCCTTGACTTGTAACTTGTAACTTGTTAAGTGGGATAAGTTGAAACTAGACATAAGTAGAATAATATGAATTATAGTTAGTTCTTAGGTGAACAAGGCATAGTCTAGTTGTAGTAATTGTAGCTTAGTCAAGTTGTTATGGTCGAGGAATGACTTGGTTGGGTTCCCAAGTACCAAAAAAAGGTAAGGGTAGTTGTGAGGGCATGATAGCTAAGGAGTGTCGGGGCATCCCATGGAATGAAAAAGCATGCTAACACATGCCAGATAGTGCTAATGCATAATTAGGAGTGTTCGGGAGTTCCAGGGAATTGCAAGAGAGAACTAGGTCAAAATTCATGCAAATGAATGAATAAGAGTGTATGTCAAGTAGTGTTAGTGAATTCTAAGTGTCCCAAAGGCGAAGTGTGCTAGGAGATGTTCATAATAGGACTTGTAGAAGGCAAGCTTATGGTCATGATAAGGGGATCAATAAAGTATTTTCAAACAAAGGGAGACTTTAGGTTGGGCATAAAATTATTTTTCCAATGGCTTGGTTGGGTTCCCAAGCTACAAAAGAAGGTTATCTATGAGGACATGACAACTATGAAGTGCCAAGCTGTGCCGAGGAATGCTAGGAAGTAATAAAACATGCTAGATAGCTCCAAGGAATGTTAGGAATGCTAAGACATGCCAAGTGCTATGTCTTGCCAAGATGTGGCAAGTGCTAGCGTGTGGCGTGAACGCATGCTTGGGAGTGTTAGGGCTAAGTGTAAAGGAAACACAAGGGAGCACTAGTTTCAAATAGATGGAAATGAAGTGTCAATAAGTTCCAAGTGTGCTACGGAGGGAGTGACAAGATATGCTAGATAGTTCCAAGGCATGCTAAAGTGATAGGAAAGCATACCAATATGTGCTAAGTTTGAAGGTGTGCCAATGTGCGCTAAGTGTTAGGGAGTTCTGAGAAACACAAGGGAGCACTAGGTAAAAATGCATGGAAATGAATGAATAAGAGTGCATGACAGGGAATGTCAGTGAGTTTCAGGTGTGCCAAGGAGGGAGTGACATGGTATGCTAGGAAATGCTAAGTCATGCTAGCATATCAGAGTGGCATGTGGCCAAGATGTGCTAGGTGCTAGGGTGGTTCAGAACATGCTAGGAAGTGTTGGGGAGTACTAGGGAAACATAAAGGAGCACTAGGTGAAAATAATGCATGTAAATGAATGATTAAGAGTTTGTGACATGAAGTGTCAGTTAGTTCCAAGTTTGTTATGAAGGGAGAGACAAGGTATGTTAGGTAGTGTTAAGGTATGCTAGAGGCCAGGGAAACATGCCAAGATGTGGCAACTGCTAGGGCGTGTCAATGCATACTAGGGAGTGTTTTGGAGTGTCAGGGAAACACAAGGGAGCACTAGTTTCAAATATATGGAAATGAATGAATAAGAGTGTGTGACACGGAGTGCCATCGAGTTCCAGGTGTGCTAAGAAGGGAGTGACAAGGTATCCCTAGGTAGTTCCAAGGAATGCTAGAGTCCTAGGGTGTCATGCCAAGATATGCCAAGTCCCAGGATATGTCAACGTGTGCTAGGGAGTGTTAGGGAGTTCCATGAAAACACAAGGGAGAACTAGTTAAAAATGCATGGAAATGAATTGATGAGAGTGTGTGATAAGGAGTGTCAGCGAGTTCCAAGTGTGCTAAGGGAGAGTGACAAGGTTATATGTTACGCAGTGCCAAGGCATGCTAGAGTATGAGGGCAGGCCATGGAGTGGTAGGGAATTATAGGGAGTTCCAAAGCATGCCAAGGAATGTAGGGGATGCTAACACATGCCACATAGTTCCAAGGGATTGTTAGACTTGCCAAGTGTTATGGTATGTCAAGATATAAACTATGTTGCTTAATTGTTTTATGGCCATGCTTGGACATGAGCCTTGACTTAGTAAATTTTTATGTGGGATGAGTTAATATTGGACATGAGTAGCCTAATATTATCTATAGGCCATTCTTATAACAAGGAATAGTGTAATTGTAGTAATTGTAACTTGGTCAAGCTGTTGTAGTCTAGGTAGGACTTGGTTGGGTTCCCAAGTCTAAAAACAAATAAAGGTAGTTATGAGGGCATGATAGCTAAGGAATGACAAGGTGTGCCAAGGAATTAAAAAGCTTGCTAACATGTACCACATGGTGTCAATGCATGCTGAGGAGTGTTGTTTTGAAAATGTATTAATAAATTCCTAATTTAATTTTCCTTTAATTTAGTTAGGATAAATTCAAATTCTAATTTTATAGAAATTCTTGGAGGAGTTTAACTGAAGTAATATGGGACTAATATTTTAGTTAAATCAATTAATTCAAGTAGGAGACACTTGAGTTACGTTTAGTTATGATTGATTGTTAATTTATAGAAATCAAGATTAGTTAATTGGAGTTATTGTCAGTGTAACTAGTTCTCATTGTTAGTAGAACTGGTGGACGCTTAGTCAAGGGTGTGTAACTAATTTCAAACTAAGTGATCATCCAGATAAAATGACCAATCAGACTAAATTAAATCATGCATGCAGATAACTCGAGCTACCAAGTTGAGATTGCAGTTCAAGGGCATTGTACTAGCAATTGTAGCATAATCCACTGTGTACATGTGGTGCATGTAGTCAAAGGAAGGTATAGAAGGATTGAACAATTATAATTATGTTATATAGTAATTTTTCGCACTCCCTATCTCATACAGTAAGTTTTCGAACTTTTCCCAAAATGTCACAAAACAAAAAAAGTTGTCAATGAATTCACCATGAAAAACATCGATCAGAGCATCCCTGAAGAAAATAAGAAAAAATCCCTTGAAGTAATTTTGGAAGAGCTTGTCAAAAACACTATTTACAAGCCCAATGCTAGGTTTAGAAGGAAAAATCATGATGGTATCATTTGTTCTAACTAGTTAATATCATTGGCAACATGACTTTGGATAGAAAAATTCATTGATCCTCTTCAGGAAGTTTCTCCATAAATGGAGCAGAAGCTTCTCTTACTAGAACCCTCAAGAACGACGAGGTGGTTATTGTTGAATAAGGATATGGTCGAGTTATACCATTTTGAGTCCTTGATCCTACCTTTAGGGTTATTCCCCTTAAGATGTGGATCTTCTTCCCCATTTTTTGGATCCCTAACTCCCTTTCCTTCCCTATAAATGCATTACCTTACACCCTCAAATGGTTGGTCATACTAGATTGGTCATGTTGCTACTAAATTGTGCCTAATTGCTGCCAATTTGTAAAGGAGAAAGGAGAGCTTGAAAATTCTTAGCTTGGACTTGGAAACCCATCACGAAGGAGATTTCCAACGTCAAGGTAGTGGTTGTCTGCTTCCATATTGTGTTTATTATTAATATAATGCATGTTTACTTTCTATAAGCATGTAAATGACTACTTGCTTACTATGATGTTCCTTGATTTGTTGTATGGTTCATATTAGAATGCATATGCTATGTTTTTCTTTTATTGTCTTTGTTTGATCTCTCTTGTAGGTATTCGTTCACAATAGAATAGAGAGGATCGACCTTGGAAGTGAGGAGATTGAGATCAACATCGAAAAGAGACCGCATAGGAGTGAGGTAAGCCATCTTTTCTCTCTCATGTCATTTTGATTTAAACTAGGAGATTTTTTCATGTATTTGTTTCAATTGTTACTAGATACATTAATTGGATTAGAGGGATCACTTATATCCATAGAAGGGATTGCCTATATAACAAAATGGTGACTCTGTTGGGGAGCCTATAGCCCTTTCAACCTTCCTTTTACATTTGACCTTTTTTATTAGTTTGGCCACCTTTCAATGATCCTTGGCTTTGATTTCCTTTGAGTCTGTACTCTGCATATTCATTCATTTAGGGTATCGGGTCTAGGGTTTTACTCCATATATACTTGTTTTTCTTAAATTTTCTCACTAAACTTGTTTTCATCAGTTACAGTTATGTTGAAAGCACTGATTTCTCTAGTACAAACATGTTGGAAACCCTATTTTCCACTATCTACCTCTGCTGGTCCATTTTCTCGTCTAGAACAGATTTGGCTATGTAATGCAGTGATGCCAGCACGGAGTTTGCTATGTAAAGTAGTTCGGATGACCCAATTAGTGCAGATTTTTCTATGTAAAGTAATGTTGCTCCTTAAAATTGGGAATTTCTAGGGTTTCCACTAAAATCCTAGTGTGTCTTGATCTCTGAGGTCATCCTACTTTGTGTGCATTGAATTTTCTTTGATTTTTGTTAGTTCTTTTGTGGTGTGCAAAAGTCCCTCCCATTGTTTGAAGTGGTGAAAGTAAATTTTGGTTGGGTCTTTGATTCGATTAAAATTGTTGTATTTTGCTTGTATGTTTGGAAGGAATATTGATTTGTTGTTGTTTGAGAATTATTAGTTCTTTTGATACCATAAAGGAAATAATTTTGCATTCATTTAGTTTTCATCTCATAATTTACTTTGTGTAAAGTGCATTAGATCACATTGCATTTAAAAGTCATTTTGTGGGATTTGTCATTAGACATAGGTTATATTATTTAGTGATTGAAAGCTAAAAGTGCATCAAGTGAATTCTCATTCATTGAAAGAAAAAATTGAAATCATTTCACTTTTGGTGGTTGTATTTGGAAAATGAAAGTGAAAGATCTAGTTATGAAAGATTTGTTTGTTGCATTCTTCATTGTTGCATCATTGTTTTAATCTCTTCCTTTACTAGATTAGATTTCAAAGAAATGAAAAGAATTATTTTCTCATGATAGTTTCATCATTGGTGTCTAGGTGACATCATTTTGAGCCTTAAAACTGAAACTTAATTGAAGATAAACTTAAAATTTACCTCAATTAACCTAAGGAGAATTTAGAACTTAATGCAAAAATTTAGAGGTCTAGGCTAGAGATGTGTTCTGGCATCATTAAACATAGGATCTATTGTTATTTTTCAGCATTGTATCTTGGGGGTGAAATCCCGTTCCATGTATGGAATTGTGTAGGACAATTCTCCAATATTTTCGGGTATATAGGAGGCGCTCCATGCATGGTAAGTATATGGGAATTCTCTCATCGAATGGTTACGCATTAGACAACACTACTACGGACTGTACTCCCATGTACTATCGTGTATTTTTTGGGATACCCCTATAGGTTGTTATACATCCATAGGTAACCGAGTATGTTGCCTTATATACTATGATACATCGAACATATCATTCAGGGTGATTGGTTGTCATATGTTAATTCCTTGGTTCTGCCAAGGTGTATATTGCAGTTCACAATTGCTTGGTAAATATTTATGCCTAGTTAGCCCTTTTTGATTTATTTGTTGTTAATTTCTAAAATTAATTGGCCACAGAATAATATCCTTCCTATGGAAATACTCCCTAGTAGATCTGAGTTTGAGACTAATGGAAACAGTTCCTGAGTCTACCAACCAAGGAAACCCCTCTGATAGGAATCCTAGTCCTTTTCCTTCTATTGGAAATGTCGGTACTCCATATATGGCAACATTGTCCCTTCCTGGGTTTACCATTGGTTTGTCAGTTTGGTTATTTTTGACCCCATGGTTCTCAATCTTCAAACTACTGCTCAACTAGGCTCTCCTCCACCTGAGCAGTATCAACCTCTTATTGATCTTAAAGTTCACCTTTAGCTCCTTTGCATGTTCGGTCTTCTTCCTCTTCTTCCTCTTCATCTGGTGAAAGCTTGCAAGCTAGTAACCAGGTAGATAAGAAGAAGAAGAAAAGGACTATTAAGAAGAAGAAAAATAATCAAAAGGCCAACCAAGCAGTCAATGCTACTGATGCAACTAATGTTGAAAAATATTCCAATCAGCCCTGAAAAGTGAAATTCCCTTTCATGTTATGTAGGGGTGACCACCTTCTTAGAGATTTCCCTAATATTCCCAAGGCCTTAGAAGTGTGGTCCATAGGTTCCCATCAACCTTTGTCATTAGCCTATAGAGATCATACTGGTGATAAACCTTCAACTAGTGATTGTAAAACCCATGGAAAAAAGGGAAAAGTTAAATTTCCTTGTATGCTATATGAAGGGAATCATCCTATTCACGTTTTTCCTTATATGGATGGCCTATAAATTGTTGGATAACCTTACCACTTCTCAACTTCATCTTCCGACTAGTTATTAAAATATTTCCCTCAAACATCCACTAGTTTATCAAGTGATTGATCATAACTCATCTCTGGTCAATCCCACTCTCTCTGAAGTTGAATCCCATGAGTCTATTCCCAACCAACCATTGGTTGAGAAAATGGTTGACCCGATTCCACTTTCAGACAATCATATCCACCCTATAGAGAGTGAAGTTGATATTGCTCATGTTTTTCGGGTTTCTTCAAATTCCAAAGAATTAGGGGGAAATCCTCCTGTTCCCATGATATAGGGGTATGATCCTCTTATTACCATGATCTAGGGGAAAAATCCTCCTATTCCTATAATGTAAGGGGGGGAATTCTCCCATTTTGATGGCACCCCCTTGAAGTAGTTTAGTCACTTTCTTTTATTGTAGTTGATTGGAAAGATATCATCTTCCTTCTCATATGCCTTTTAAGATCACATTACAATCTTATCATATACTCATACCTACAGGCACAATCATAGACAAAGGAGTGTCTATTAGTATTCTATCTTTAACTACTTGGCAAGCTTTAGTTTCTCCACAAATTGTGCCTGTGTTGTAGCGGCTACAAGCACCCTCCAAACTTTTTCCTTAGCTTCGTTTTGGAGGCTCCCTACCGGCCATCCTCAATGGCATGTCTTGCGCTATCAAGCACATCAACTTCAGTTGTTTCATAGATTCTTGTCAGCCTGTGCATGCAAGTTTGTTCCAACCCCTTCACAAGCTGCTTTCCAAACATAGTGTAAGTTGTTGGTTAACAAAATCCCTTTGGGAATTGCACAATTCTAGAGGGGAACCATCCTTCCCTCTAGAAATTGCACAAACCCATCTAGAGACCTAGCTGGGCTCAAGAATTGCACAATTATTGCTAACAATCTTCCTCTAAAAAATTGTGCAATTCATCCTAGGACAACTAATCAACCCAAAAATTATGCAATTCATCTTGGAACAGTTGTCCAACCCAGAAATTGCATAATTCTAGGCAGCAGACACCTGCTATTTCCAAAAATTATGTGATCCATCTGGGACAGCTAGCCCCGTAGCTAGTAGAAATTATGCAAATCCAGCCAGGCAAGTTGCTGGGCTCATAAATTGCGCAATACAGTCAGACAAGATTCCTTGAGAAAATTGCGAGGTCTGACCTAGGACAAATGCTCAGCTCAAAAATTGCACAATGCAGTTAGACAGGATTCCTTGAGAAAATTGTGAGCTCTGACCCAAGACAGCTGCTCATTTCAGAAATTTTGCAATGCAATCAGACAAGCTTCCTTGAGAAAATTGCAAGGTCTAACCCAGGGCGATGTGCTGGGCTCAGAAATTGAGCAATGCAGTTAGACAGGCTTCCTAGAATATTGAGAAGTCTAACCTAGGACAACTGCTCAGCCCAGGAATTGCATAATCCTAGGAGTCAGTCACCTGTTCCTCCCAAAAATTGTGCAATCCCTTTGGGATAGCTATCTCTACTCAACATAGAAACTGTGCAAATTTTCATCCTAGGCTCGCAGATTGATGCATGTGCCTTCTGGTTTACCGGTTCCCCCTGGGACCGAGAAAAACGAATTTTCATGCACGAAATTCTTCTTTAAAGGCGGCATGCAAAGGCATCCCTTGATCCAGGGATCTATTTTTAGCAGCTGGAGGTTACATGCAAAGATCATTACATAAACCTCCCACCAAGTGTTGCTTTTCCTATATTCGTGGCATGCACCTCACAACCTTGATTTGATAAAAAATAATTAACCAGACATTATAGAGCTCATTCCTCACATCAAACTTGTAGCTTTGACATCCCACATTGCATCTAGGAGTCGTCGGCACATTAAAATTAATTGTTTCAGGGTAAGCCCATTTTTCATGTCTCATACTATGTTTCTGACACTTTTTGTGTTTTAACTTTGTGTTAGTGTTGTTTGCTTGATTTCATTAAGCACTTGCTGTCACTTTGATGTATGTTAGCTTGTAGAAGCACCATTTCAGTTTTTGTTCACATCTCACTACTATGTATACATGACATTGTTTTTCACGAACAGTAGTCATTGCGGCGACTCGCTTCACACACATGCATGCTTTCCCATTTTCTAAATCCTGTACTTGTTGTTTACATGTATGATCATTCACTCTTGTTTTCACTCACCTCATCATGCATTCATACTTCTCATGATTTTCGTCAACTATCAATCGGTCTAGGCTGCCTTGGCCTAGACTATGCCTTACCCGACTAGCATTGTGCATTCTTGGAAGCGAAGGCTATGCCTCCCATCCAAAAATTGCATAAATATAGCCCAGCACTGATCTCTAGGCTTTCATTACACAATTCTTGGAAGCAGTGTCTTGCTCTCCCCAGAAACTTCACAATGCAGTTTGTTGGTTGCATGCCACTACTGACTGAAATTGCACATTGCGCAGTTTCATTCCTCAGTCGGCTAGGATGGACTATGCATTGCACAGTTCCAATAGTTAGTGAGCCTCCTGATAGGCTAGACCGTGCCTTGTGCATTTTTCGCAATTAGTCTCCCAACCTCCCAATGGAAATTGTGCAACCTTCACGATCAATTACAAATGTATATTATAAGTCAATCCTCAAGTTTGTTTTGGTTTTCAACTGACATATTGCTTTCCATGAGTGTTGCCATATCTCCAGGCATCACAAGTGTTTGTCTGTCTCTCAGGATCACAAGTACAATGGCCTTTAGGAGAGTAGAGTCAAAGGACACCATTGAGAACACAACAGGGGTTGCAACCAAGCAAGTGTCTATGAGCTTGCCTACCTATGAATACATCAAGTTGTTTGTTACAAGGACATCAAGATAATATGGTAGAAGCATCACAACAAGCAGCACCATTAGCAGCAATAGAAGGCAACACACTTCCACGCAACAAATATAATTGGAAGGTTGTTGACAACACAGAGGCATAACAAAGTTGCAAGCTCAAGAAGATCCACTTGTGATGAAAGAAACTTTGGAGACTAAGGCTATCAAGTGATGGCGCGACACGTAGAGAGAGAAATAGAGAAGGAGTTGCATGTGCTGAAGTGACAATCAATGAAGAACATGAGCTGCACAAATGAGAGATTGAGTTAGAGCAAGAACATGTACAACAAGGGACGCAACATGCACATACAAATGAAACTATAACCACACAAGATATAGATCCATCCCAGTAGCTGGCATGGAGTAGACAAGTTGAGTAGTGTTTTTGATCGTATGCAAGGGAATTCAGTAGCATGCATCTCATTTTGCTCACACATGTGATCCCATTCATTTGGAACACTCACCGAGGTGAAGACAAGAAGCAAGTCTGATTGGAGCTGAACATGTACTTCAAAAATTTGATGTGCATGGTCACCGACACACACTTGGAGATCATCACAAACACTATGTATCAGTATGTTGCTAGTCTAGCCACACTCAAGATGATGATGTGCATGCTATCAAACATGTTGGATAGAGGGTCCATATCAGTGTACTCGGATGCAATGGAGGCAAGAGTTTGATTTCAGTAGGATGTCACCATTGAGCGCATAGACACCATCACAGACGACCAATTGATCTTGATCTTGGGGGGGGGGGGGGCTCAAGATCTAAAAGATTGAAATGGATCTTGGGGGGGAGGCCCCCAATATCTGAAAAATTGAAATTTCTAGAATAAAAATAGTAGAATGCCCAATAAACAAAACCACAAAGAATTTTTTTATTAAAACAAATAATAACTGTAAGGATTACATTATGGTCAACAATCTGTCCTTTTACAAAATGTGACTTGTTACTTATAGTATTTTTCAGTTACGATACCAGGGGTCAATTCCATGGGTTAATTAATATCATGGGTGGATGTCACAATACCACAAGTCAATTCCATGGGTGAATGAATACCATGGGTGGATGTCACAATACCATGGGTGAATGAATACCATGGGTGGATGTCACTTATAATACCATGGGTGGATAAATACCATTGGTGGATGCCACTTATAATACCATGGGTAGATGAATACCATGGGTTGATTACATTTTCCATTCGAATCATTCTTCCCTTGTTAAGAAGCAATGGTCCCCATTGCATGAAGTTCCCTCTTGCGAAGCCTTTGTTGAATATGAAGAGCCACTGTAGAGAAGGGTTTTATGTGGTTAACCCATAACAATGATGAATGAAGGTCCAAGGATAGAAATACCATGTCATGCTTGTGACCAACTGTGATACTAATAGTGTGTGGCTTAGCAAATGGAGTTTGATGAAGTGTGGGTTTGTGGATGACCCATAACCATGATGAATGAAGATACGAGGATAGAGATACCCTGTAATGCTTGTGACCAACTATGATACTGATAATGTGCGACCTAAAAAATGGACTTCGATGAAGTGTGGGTTTGTGGATGACCCATAACCATGAAAAACGAAGATCCAAGGATAGAGATACTATGTAATGCTTGTGACCAATTGTGATACTAATAGTGTGCGACCTAGTAAATGGACTTCGATGACAAGAATTTTGTTTGGTTGACCCATAACCATGATGTTGGTTGTTGATGAAGTAGCAAGTGCCTACAGAGCCTGGGGTGGGAGGGCACGTCTCCAAATAACCCAAGCCAAATGTTGCTATGCTGAAATTGATGAATGTGAAGTAGGCACCTACTAAAGTGGGGTGGGAGGGCATGTCTCCAATAGGAACCCGCTTCGAATGTTGCTCTAGAATTAAAATGGACATAACTCAGTCAATATAACTCAGAATATTTATTATAACCTATTTGGAAGCAGAAGGACCATTTTGCATCTTCTCATGTGTTGGAAATCCTTATTTGGACACTCTAGAATCTTAGATTTGCATTGCAATTTTTCCTTTGTCACACAAGTTCTGAAAATATAGCTGATTTTAAATCAGCGATATCTCCCACATTTGATCTCCGATTCGACTGATTTTTTTATAAATTGGGTGACTTTTCAAGAGGAGCTCAAATCTATGATACTTTTTGTGAAATTCTACACAAAAACTTCAAAAATAAAAGATAGAGGTCATCGTCCACCATTTGTTCCGTCAAAAAGATAAAAATAAAATAAATAAATAAATAAATAAAAATAAATAAAATAAAAAAATAAAAATAAATAAAAATAAATAAATGAAATTCTACAATGTAGCTGATTCTTAAATCAATGATATCTCCCTCGTCTAGACTCCGATTTGGTCGATTTGGTTTTTGAATTTTGGTATTTTTTCTCAAGGAATCTAGATATGTTTTTTTTTTTTGGAAATATTGCACCAAATGTTTCAGATATGATCTGAAAACTCGCCCCCCCTGTCCCCAAAAAAAAAATCCTGCAAAAAAAATGAAAAAAAAGAAAAATTCTTCCTACTTGGCCCAAGAAAGTGCTCTGTGGAGGTCACAATGTGTACTTGAAGCTTGTTGAATATTTCTGCAAAAATTTGAAACTGAAATATGCATGAAACCCTCATTCCCATGGAATCGTAACCTACTCTAATACCACTAATCCAGATCTTGGGGGGAGGCCTTCAAGATCTAAAAGATTGAAATGGATCTTGGGGGGAAGGCCCCCAAGGTCTGAAAATTTGAAATTTCTAGAAGAAAAATAGTAGAATGCCCAACAAACAAAACCACAAAGAATTTTTTTATTAAAACAGATAATAACTGTAAGGACTACATTATGGTGGAAAATCTGTCCTTTTACAAAATGTGACTTGTTACTTATAGTATTTTTTAGTTACAATAACACGGGTCAATTCCATGGGTGAATGAATACCATGGGTGGATGTCATAATACCACAGGTCAATACCATAGGTCAATACCATAGGTGAATGAATACCATGGGTGGATGTCACTTA
Source organism: Pinus taeda (assembly GCA_000404065.3). Classification (NCBI taxonomy): domain Eukaryota; kingdom Viridiplantae; phylum Streptophyta; class Pinopsida; order Pinales; family Pinaceae; genus Pinus; species Pinus taeda. Next base: position 2,738 of record APFE031168209.1, on the reverse strand, counting down.
CAATACCATGTGTGGATAAATACCATGGGTGGATGCCACTTCCAATACCATGGTAAATTCCATGGTTGGATGAATAACATGGGTGGATGAATACCATGGGTTGATGCCATTTTCCATTTGGATCACCAAGCTTGGCATCAGTTCACCACCATTGACCATCAAAAGGATGTCAAATATTTGGTCTCACCATAATGATCTGAGTGTTAATGATGTCTTGCATAGCTTGCACAAGCCATTTTGTCTCACATGGGAACATGTGCAAATTGTATGTAACGTCTTGTCAAGTGGAAGTTCAAGTGTACATAATTGAATGTAACAGTTATAGAGTAGTTGATGAGTCATGAGGATAGACAAACAATCACAAAGGGGAATGTCAAGGGTCACCCCACCCTTTGCTATAAATAGAACCTAATAACTCATTGTAAAGGCTTTTGGTCAGCCAAGATTCCAATAGGAGTATCTTAGAGAAATCTTGGACAATATTGTAATGAGCCTTGGCTTCTCCACTATGCAGAGCTAGTATATCTCTTGGAGGAGCAGGTGGTTGTGACTGTAACATTCTGATATCGCAGCTAGAGGTCAAAAATGGAGGTATTGTATGGCTGGAACTTATACTTCTTAATATAACAAAGCCAACATGTTTCATGCATATGTCATATTGTATTCTAGCTATCTTGTTTACTCTAAATTATATATGTATCTGTTTGCTTATGAATGCATGTATGGAATATTCTGTATAAGTATGCATGAATCTTACTGAAATGTGTTGTTGGTTTAACTATCACTTTGGATTGTTAGCTAACTTGATTTCTAATTTCTGATTCATTTTTCACTCATGTGTTCCCCTCCAAGCTGCGTGCTATCATAGGTTTCCAAGGGGCGCACTCACCCCACTTTCCTTGTGTTAGAATCGTTCATGCACCTTCCTTGACTCACCGCAGCTATCACACCCTTACTACCAAAAGGGACATCTTACTTGTCTCTATGCAAAACCACAGTCAAGGAAATATCATACGACCCACTGCTGGGACTCCTACACCAAATAGTGTGAAGTCTAATTAGGACTTCTTATCAGGGAGATCCCCTAACATGTTGGTGGGTCTAGCACCATCAACATTTTGGCACTAGAAGGAGGGCTAGATGACAAGTTGGGTCCTCACATCTATTTTGAATCTCTGCATATCCATCATGACCAACTACATAGTTTCTCTTCCGGAGTGCATGGCTTAAGGAAATGGATTCGAAATCTTGGAAGATATCTCAGATAACTTGTCAAATAAAACATATGATGGTGGAGGTTATGTAGCCTTGGTTAGGCATGCAGTTAGCATTGTAGGATCATGCGAAAGACATGGAATCTTTGACGAATACATTACATGTGCGTTGTTCGTCTACACGCTTCGAGGGAACCCATTGCACTGGTGCGCTACACTGCCTAAAAAATCTATTCATACTCTTGCTCATCTGGTTGCAGAGATAGATCATGCTTTCAATCACTTTAGTTGTAAAGCACTGGATAAAGAAATTATGAACTTACGAAAAGCACCCGATGAATCCATTGAATAGTTTCACACATGCTTTTGTAATCTTGCATACTGATTTCCCGAAGATGAAATTGATTGGGAATTTCTCGATGGAAGATTTGAGTATCTTCTTTACATATTCAAAAATCCAAAATTCTTGAAACCATTTGGATCCCACTCAACACACTTCGGTGATGGAGCTACACAATAATAGGCAGGCACAATTTTCATCACAAGTGACTGTTCACCTTCACCTCATCAAACAACTCCAACAACGCAGGGAGATGTGGGAGATCATGCACACACATTTGTTGAACTGTCACATCCCCCCACCCCACCTGCTCTTGATATCTATGCAGATTTGGCTTGCAATCCTATTGGTTGTCACATGGATTCATTTCCTCAACCTTCGTCCCCACGTTCTGTTGATCCTCCAGATTGTACTACCTTGTGTTCTTCCATTCCAAACTCCTCACCTGTTGTGAACAGGGATCAAGTTGTTGATGGATTTGGTGTTATGCAGTAAACCTGCACCATCATTCATGATGAGTGTGTGTGGGAATCTAAAGAGGAACCTGCCATGAAGGATGACTCCCTTCCAGTCATGCCTCGTCCACTTTATCCTGACATAACTTGTGATTTTTCTAGTATTGATTTCCCTTGTGGAAACTCATTTATGTATGTTTCTACTTCCGATCATTCATAGGACATGTTGGATGTCAATCTATCATTACATTGCAGAGAGGACACACCTTCCTCCAGAAATCCATCCAATTTGTCATTTGTCATTCCTAAAAATATAGAGGGTGAACATCCTTGCTTCTCATCTATCCCTCTGCATGATTCATCAAATCATTATGATGCCAACAAACATCCTGAATATTTTGATCTTGGTTTTCATGATCTCTTTACTTCTTCATCTGATCACGATGTTGATTCAATCATTGATAATTTGTCTAAGGCAGTAGTCTATGATGATCTATCTATCGACAAAGTTAAAACCCCCTAAACTGCCGAGGCACTTCAACCCAAGCTAATGGTTATGTTAGGTCCTCAATGTCCTGAGGTTGGTTTCACTTATGATCAGGAAATTTTTGAAACATGCAAGTGATCCAGGTGGATATTGGTGGCCACCTGCCAAGTCCACCTGGACCCCCACCATTGTCTTTCTCAGCATTTTCAGTTTCCTTAATTGTAGCAAAACTTACTATTTTT
>APFE031168205.1:0-17907 GCA_000404065.3 Pinus taeda | reverse complement strand
AGTAACTTTTTTAAGATGAAACTCACGCCTTTTGACCTTTACAGGGGTACGCACCCATCCTTTGGCTTACAGAGCGTACAAGTACGCAGGTACAATGAGTTTGGGATGCGTACACGCAGGCAAGGTAGAGAGAAGCTGCGTACCCAGAGATAAACATGTTTTTTAGTGACTTTCTCTCTTTTTGAAGTTTGACATGAAGAGCAGAGGTATTAGGCTTGACAAGGCGGATAATATGACTATTGATGGAGCCATATTAACTGTAGATAGTCATGGTGACAAATTTCAGTGTAACATAAATCTTGTTAGGATCCACCTGTAATCCTTGCTGATAAATTGTATGACCTAGCACGGTCCCTTCAGCCATCAGGAATTCACATTTTTCGGGACTGAGGTACAGGTTCATCTTAATACACTTGGCTAAAACTTTTCCCAGGTTAGTCAATGCTTCTTGGAAGTTGGACCCGTAAGGAGTAAAATCATCCATATAGATTTCTACCGAATCGTGAACTAGTTTAGCAAATATGCTCAATACCACCCTCTGGAAAGTGGCGGGAGTGTTGCACAACCCAAAGGGAAGGACTCGGTAGGCAAAGGTACCCCATGGACAAGTGAAGGTGGTTTTATCTTGGTCTTCCAGGCTGATTTGGATCTGATTATAGCCGTTGAACCCATCTAGGAAAGAAAATAACTTCTTCCCTGCTAGTCCATCCAACACCTGATCTATGAAAGGCAAAGGGAAATGGTCCTTCTTGGTGGCTTTGTTAAGTTCTCAGTAATCTACACAGATTCTCCACTTCCCATTTTTCTTGGGCACAAGCACTAGAGGTGAAACCCACTCACTATCAGAGATGGGGTAGATGAATCCTGCATCCAATAATTTTTGCAATTCTTCCTTGACGATGTCTTTAAGGGCTGGATTCATTCTCCTCTGAGGCTTCCTGACTAGTTTACAATCCTCTTTAATGTAGATGTGATGGGTACAAACCGAATGGTGGACTCCTTTCATCTCCTTATAGCTCCAAGCGAAAGCATCCAAATGGCTATTCAATAAGCTACACAGCTCCTTCTCCTGCGAGGGAGATAAGGAGGAGTTGATCTTTAAGGTTCTTTCTGGGCCAAATTCCACACTCTTAACTCTGGGAGAGGTCGGATCAATCACACAGAGGTCCACTAAAGAATTGGCTTGGGTGTCTTCCACCAACTCTTCTAATGACAGTGCACTAGGAGGTGGATTTTGAATCAAATTCTCAATCAAGTCATCCTCGGTTTGAGGGCCTCCCCTGATGGCTTATATTATGCACAAAGGTACAGAGTATACCTCGTCCTCATCTCCCTCTTCCAACGAGAGTGGTAAGTCATGTTCTAGCAGAGGTTGGGCAGGAGGATAGAGGACTAGCTTCTTGGACATAGGCCCATTCTTGATGGTCATGCTTCCGAAAACTGATGTAAGCATCCGCAGTAGCTAATCAAGGCCTTCCCAAGATGAGGGGGTATCCAATAAGTTTTTCCTTTGGCTGAAGGACCAAGAAGTCCGCAGGGTACTCCCAAGAGTCAACAGAGACCAAGACATATTCCACAATCCCTTCGGGAGTCACGGTGTAGCAGTCTGCTAACTGCAGCACTCTCGAGGTCTTCCTCAAGGAACTCTGAAGGTTGAGTTTAAGCATAGTGTCCCTGGTCATCACATTAATGGCAGCCCCTAGATCAATCAAGGTGTGGGGGATGATGGTGCCATTGATGTGGACATCAACTATAGGACTCCCAGGGTCCAAATATTTTGGACAGATTACTTGCCCCAACGTTATATCAGACAATTGTCCTATGACATTGATATTCTGGGCATCTCTCTTTCGCTTGCCTGGGTGCCTGAAACACTTCTCCTTGATCAATTTGTTGTATATTGGTACATCTTTTATGGCTTGGAGAAGTGTTATTTTCACACACAACTGCTTAAGTTCTCCCAAAAGTTCAGTCTCCTCTGGGTTTGGTTGCGTGGTTACTGTTAGTCACTCAAGAAAGGGTGGAATGGCTTTGGGTTCACTTTCCTATTTTTCTTCCTCATCCTCCAGGGGAGGAAGTTGGTGATCTGGAAAGACCTTCCCGGATCACAGGTTGATCTCCTGGATCTCCACAGCATAGGTAGGGCATGTTGTTTCCCAAGTGTATACCTGCTGGGCCTGTCTGTTGTTGGGGTTCGGGTTCGGTTGGGCAGGCATTTGGGGTTGTCTTGGAGGAGCAGGAGGTAATGGTTGTGGTTGAGTAGGTGGTGGAGGAAAAATGGCAGGAAGAGAGTTGTATTGGGGCCTCCACCCCTGTTGAGGTGTATTACACTGAGGTTGTGGTTGGACAAGTGAGGGAAACGAATGAGCAGGAGGTTGAGTATGGTACTGAGATGGATAAGACCACGGAGGAGGTGCGGACCAGGAAGGATGAGCAGGGGGACCCCAAGAAGGAATGTAAGCAGATTGATTGGGGCTATAATAGGCTTGGGAGATCCCTTGCATCCCTTGCTCGTAAGGTCTGGGCCCATGTGGCCTCCTTTGGTTGAGGAAGTAGAGAGGTTCAGCGGTTGCCTCAGTCCCTAGGTACATGGCTTTAAATCTGGGTAAGGTTGGGCATTGGTTTGTGGAGTGGTCTTCCTCAAAAATGAAGCATACCTCTACTGAGTGCAATGGATACTCGTTCTTAGGGTGCTTCCTCGTACATCTGGGGCAGAAAATGGCCAAAGCCCTCTCAGCTTCCTCTTCCTTTTGTTGGATTCGGAAAGTATCAAGTTGCATGGCAATGGTTTGTCTCATCTCACTTTTGAGGTCTTCCATTTGATTAGCAAACTCGTGCTTGGAGAAGGTGGTACTAGCTGAAAGCGGATTCCCCCTACCTCTTTTCCGGGTTGCCCTAGAATGGTTTCTAAACATAGTCTTTATGTCCTCATAAGGTAGTTGGTAGATGTCTCCTCCAGCTAGCAAGTGAAGGGTATCTAGCAAGTCTTCAGGGAATCCTCGGAGCAGAACCAACTTCAGAGATTCAGAGTCAAATGTGCACCTAGCCCATTTATAACTAAGCTGGAACCTTTCCTCATAGTCTTCTAAAGACCCATCATTTCCCATGGACATCCGAAAGATTTCTCCCTTTGTTTCCTTTGACCTACAGTAGTCCCGATATTTGTTGTTAAAGGTCTGCTGCATCTGATCCCAAGTGGTGATACTGTTTCCAAGTAACCCCATGAACCAGCGTAGTGCTGCATCCTTGAGGGTAGAGGGAAAGAGTTTCAACTTTTGCTCATCCTTAGCATAGTCATAAGTTCAACAAAGGACAACAAACTCAAACAGGAAGGTATCAGGGTCTTCAGTGGTCAATCCATGGAAGTGAGGTACGGCTGAGGGACTTATGTTTTTCATTTTCATGTCCCCATTGGTCTCTCAGATTGGACAGGCACCTTCTATTCTCTCATTATCTCCTATACCGTTTCTGTGTTCAGCCATGGTATCGAGAGGGATGTTCTCTTGCTCTTCTTCTATTATAGGATCTTCGTATATCTCAGGAGGTTCACCTATAGGTTCTTATGGATCACGACCACTAAAGAAGAGAGAAGGGTGACTCAATGATGTGGTGGGGGTGTTGGGTAAGAATTTTCCGGTATTGTCTCTGTTCCTACGAGGCATGAAATGAAATATTTTTGGCTGTTTTTTTTTTTGCTCTTTTTTTTTTTTTTTTTATCTGCTTGTACTTGCAAAACTGAAAGAGATTGAACTGTAACAAACTAAAATCTATCTTGCTAAAATGAAAATGCGGAATTGAAATGAAAGCAGGAAAGAACTAATCTATGTTGCTGAAGGGAAATTGCAGGAATGAAATGCTAGGCTACGCTTGCAGAACTGAAATGCTAGGCTATGCTTGCAAAATTGAAATTGCAGAATTGAAATGCTAATCTATGCTTGCAGAATTGAAATGCTAGTCTAGGAAAGCAGGAAATGTTTAGTCTACTTTTGCGGAAATGAAATTGCAGAATGGAAATGAAATAAACTACTAGGCAGAAGGTTGTAGTAGAAAATAGAAGAAAAGCAGCAATCACAAATACTCTGACTCTTCCCTGGCAACGGTGCCAAAAAGAATGGTGGGCACCAGTATTGCAGCAATAACGCTGCAACTCCTGGGACTCCCTTCTTTACTTTTATCAACCCGGTAGTTCGTAACAGACTTGGAAATGACGGTGCTGTATGCACAAGTACTAGCTCTTGCCGCAACTGTCATTTGGTCAGCTGCACAAGTCCGCTAGGGGCTTAAGCCAACTTCTATGAGCTCTGAGAAGAATCTTTTTAACTGATGGATGGAAGCTAACTCGAAGGAAGCTAATCTATTTGCGGAAAGAAACTGAAAAGCTGGAAGAAAATGCAAACCATAGCAAACCCTAATTTTACCATCTAGCCTTACGGATGTGAAAAAGAGGATGCAAGCTACTGAAAGAGGTGCCATTACTACGAGGAAGGTAAAATACATGTGTCCCAGCGACTTCTATCTAAAGAAAACATCTTTTTGTATTTTTGAATAAGTTGTCAGAATTATCATGCATGTTCTTTCATTGTTTTTGATTGTGCAAAGGTGGATCGGTGAGAGGAAATGCTTGCAGGAGGTTGGGAAGGTTCAGAGAGGGCCTAAGGGGTCCCTAGCACCCTTCCAGAGAGTTTCATAGAGTTTGGATATCAAGAAACCACTTTCGTGAGATTTTACAGGAAGTCGGCAGGGGTTCTACAAGATGTTTTAGAATTTCTACAAGATGTCTGTAACTTTCTACAGGTTGTTCAGAAATGGGATTTTGGAGGATGGATGGAGGAAGAAAGATGAAGGGATGGGTATGCAAGTGAGATAGGAGTGTAGGGAAGTTCAGGACTTGGTAGATGGAGTTGAGGAGTGGCGAGGATGGTTGGATTTGTTCAAGGAGGGGTAGAATGATGTTGCACAAAAAGGATGAGAATCAGGGCAAAGTGAACGAATGTGACAAATGCGAGGCAAGGGTTCTAAGTAGAGGATGAAGCAGGTGGGTTTGATGGAGTACGGGCAGGTAGAGAAGTGTTACAGAAGCTCTGCAAGTTATTTCTTAAACGGAACAAACAAGAACTTGGAAAATCAAAGACCTAGTTACGTTAGCTTATTCTGACCTAGATAACGACAAATAAATGGAACAAAAGTCTATTTTCAATGAAATCAGGTGAAATAAATATGCATCTAAGCAATAATAAACCTAAAAATGAAACCAAAACTGATATCAAGTCGTGCAAATGAGATTATAATACTAATAATTGCATGGTGAAGCAAAGACAGTGTTTTTGGTGGCAACAAAGTCACATTGGTCCCAGTTCATGATTCCACTGAGGGGGAGGTGAGATCCAAGGTGCTTGGTAGCCTTTTTCTGAAGATCTTCCCTGTGATTAACCTGTCAAGTAAATCTAAACATGAAAAAGCCTTTAACCATCAACTATATTCTAAGTAACCAACAAGATGTCAATCTACTTAATAGAAATTATTTTGCAAAGACATAAAAAAACAAATAACAGTACATGAAGGAAGCCTTGGTGCTTGGGTTGGGCCCAACCCCAAGAGCTGCAAGCTCCTAAAGAAACTCAGAATTGATGCCAAATAAAGTTGCTTTCCATTACTCAAAAATAACCATGTCTCAAGAAAGTTACACAACAACAGCTACGAAAATGAGCTGAGAAAATAGCAGCACTTTAGTGCAAAATAACAACAGTCCGAAAAGTAACCTACGAAGGCTGAAAGCCTTCCTATTTATGCCATACGAGGGGCCTCAATAGCCCTCCTTAACTCAAGGGGCTCGGTTGTCCCAACTGCTAGTAAACAGTCACTTTTCACCAAGCTGCTCGGTTGCCTTTAGGATTCGTTTTGGTGGTCTGCTGAGCTCCGAGTTGAGGGTGGAGATTTCGAGGAAGGGACATTTAATGCAAGAGACTTCCCTCCTATGAATCCTCCCCCTTGTTCCTTCATTCTTGGCTGTCTTTAGGCTCATAATTGCTTGGCTTTGTTCCAAAATTTGTCCAAAAAACTTGAAATAACCACATATTAGCCTTCTTGGTAAAGTGACCACCCTCATTCGTTCAACTAACATAAACATACTAAAAAAACATGGATAAACTATGAAAAATGGTGGATTGATCAAGAACAATTAGGAAAAATGAGCCCAATAAGTTACCCAATTCAGGGCTCATAAGAGGGTTCATAAGCAAGAATGCAGTAGGTTCAGTAGGCAGCAGCGCAATGCGCTACAGTCCTTCAGGCTGTTCAGGACCATTTGGAGGGACTTCGTGCCAAGATCACCGTGCCGACAAAGTGACTCAAGGGCGAGTCATGATATTTATGTTGGGGGCATGTTGGGCATAAAACCCCCCCATAGCATGTTTGGGGGCTCAAAGCCCAATTTTTAGTCAAATAATGATGTAAGACTCTACAAATTGCGGGCATGGAGAGTGAAATGTATGTTGAGTCATAGGGTTATCCACTCTATGTTTTGTAATTTGCTATCGGCCTACCCATGGTCCGCGGACCATGGGATTGTATAAATAGAGCGAGGCTCTAATTTGTAAAGAAAATTGGAGATAGATGGAAGTGGATGGAGTCTAGAAGATAGCGAGAATAGAGAAAAGGTCTAAGTGTCTTGGGTTGTATTAGTAGGAATAGGCTCTGCAGCAGAGTGTGCAATGGCCTAGTAGAGTTTGTAGCTGAGTGCGCGGACCCCTGTAGCTGAGTGTGCAGGGTGAAGTTGAGGTTGTAATCAAAGAAGAAGAATAATAAAGAGAAGTCTGATTCCAAATATTGTTATTCTTTCCTTTATCGCACGTACTTATATGAATACTGAACACTGTTAAATATATCTAGACAGTACACATAGTAGTACTGCTAGATCCAACCGAAGGAACGTGATATACTGAACCGATGTGTGACGGTGATAGTGATCATGATCTCGATTGTATCTATAAGATAATCGCGCGAGAACAGGATTGGGTGAACCTGATTGCAGATGGTAGGATTTTGTGGGAGCACGAAAGCTCCTTCACTTCGGATCCATATAAAGAAATAGAGTGATGGCAGAATCGGCTGCATGAAGTAACAACGCTTAATTTCAACATGATGGTTAGATCACTGTGCTGCGTGACAATAGAGGTCTTCATTGTCAGTGGTGCACATAAGTGGGCCATGCCAAAACCTTGCAAGCCCATAAGTTGTATGAAATTCATTTTATAAGAAGCTACGAGTATGTGGGAATCCAAGCTCTAATTCTATAGTAGCATCTGTATATAGCAGGCCCAGTTAATTTCTAAACAATGATTTCATGTGTTTGCGACCATAGGCCTTTGGGGTAATAAAAATAAAAATGGCACCACAAGCATACGATTCAAGGGATGAACAATTCGACAACTCTTATCCTTATGATCTAAATCACAGGCACGAGTATACTACAATAGTGAAAAGGGGTGCTGAGATCCATAAAGGGAATTAAGCCTCCACAAACTAGCAAAGAAGCTTAGTCCCTAGAGGTGTAACTTGAGGTCACAACTCTTGGATTTGTGGTGAAAAAATGGAAAGGCACGAGGGGAAAGGTGATGAGGCATGCCCAAGTCCGGAAGACTTTTTATTTAAGTTTTATAAGAAGTTATAGGCATGCAGGACTTCAGGTTCATGTTTATACTGTGATATACAGTGATGGCCACAGTTGGTCCTTTGTCTCCTCCCACTTGTAAGAAGTTCTCCTCTATAATTTTAAAGCATATTTATATCTCAAATGTTGAAATATGGCAACAAGAATATTCCAATTTAATTTGTCATTGAATTAAATTGTGAATTAAAATCGAATTTAGTCTTAATAGCTACTTGGAAATAATTAATTAATTTATTTTAAATTAATTAGTTGGAGAAATTCAAGTTAGAAGTATTTTTGAAGTCATGCAAGAGTTATCCCTTATATTAAGGAGATAAGATTGAGTTATATTTGAGTTGTAATTAGTTAACTCAGTTTACAGAGTTAAGTCCAGTTAAATTAGTTCCAAACTATTTGAGGAACTAATAGTGAGTTAACAATTAGTTGATGCATGCATGCACTCAAATAATGCTACTCCAGTTAACTGAATATTATCTCATCAGAAATTCATGCATGTCTATTCTGAGAAAGACCCAGTTTAGTTAAATGTCAAGGACAATTTACTATTAGTTGCATGTGTTTACTCATGGAGAAAACTCATGCATGTAGTCAAGGATAAATCCTTGAGGATTGTGTAGTTTTGAAAGGAGATCATCCACTTGGTAAAAGGAGAATTATCCACAAGGAATAGTGCAAGGAAATAGGAGCTTGGAGGGTAGAGAGGAAGGATGGAGAGAAGCAGAGATTGCCTGTGAGCATTTGTGAGGATTGTACTGAGAGCTGGCTAGCTGTGAGAGCTAAGGATTTGTATAATTCCTATGTATATCCACCATGTATGATAATACAATAGTGTGGGGTTTTTAGCTCAGGCTTTCCCCAAAGTATTTTCATGTGTATTATGCCATTGATTCTTCTTCTTCTGGTCATATTGTTTAGCTTGATATTGTTTAGCAAATTGATAGTAGAAGTAGGTTGTAGTATTATACTTTGATTTATATTCCATTATCGGGTTAACCTACGATCAGATTTTCTACATCAAAAGGGTGGATGGATGAGTCGGCATCTAAAGTAAATGCACACATTAAGTTTGGTTTCATTGAATTAATGGTAACTAAAGAAAAGGGCTGTTTAAAAGAAAAGGACCATGAATTATCAGAATGGGTTAATGGAGCCTATCTTTAACATGAACAAGGAAACTATGATTTTCCTTACACACAATGAAGAATTAGTTGAAATATGGCTAAGAGCAGAAGTTAATTACAGATCATGAGAAGCCACACCTTCAATAAACTATAATCTCTATGGGAAATCAAGAAGGATGGGAGCATTACTAAAACACTCTACCTGAAATAAGAATTAACTCCCAACATGGAGAATGATCCTATGTCCATTATGTGATTTAATGTAGCTACAACTATTGAGTGAACAGAGCCCATTCCCAGTGTTTAATGTGGTTGCAGTGGCCAGGAAATTTGATGCAATAACATAATGGATAGCCATACAGTCAAGTACACTTTCAGGTAGTATGGAGGACTATAGAGATAACATCAGCCACTGTGTTGCAATGAAAACAAAACAAGGATTATAGTTATGAAATGGGGGGGATGTAACACTGTGGTGAATTGAAGCGTGGAGAGTTGTGAGAAGAGATAAAAGAGCTATATGTGATTGAGTGAGTAGCATAGAGTTAAGAGAAGAGAGTTGATTGTCATACAGGGAAAAAATGGGTCGAGATCAAAGCAAATTCAGTAGTGGAGTGTGTAAAAGTAGAGAAGGATTGCAGATCAGAAGGAAAAGTGAGGTATGGAGAAATTGTTTATGTTTACATTACTCAACATTTTTATTGGCCACTTTTTTCAGTTTGAAAATTATATGAGAATAAAAATAGTGGCTCGAGTAGGTAGTGGTCTACGTTCATAAGAGGTTAGTTCCACTTGGAAATTAGTGGTTTTCAATCTTTCGGGGTTTGTGGTCTCCTGTGAGCGGGTGCTCACAAGAAACTTAATGTAATTAAATAGATTCTTAATTTACATCATAATGATAAATAGATTGCTGGTTTTATCCCTTTGGGTCACCACATAAAAATACCCATGTGAATATGCGTATGTGTTGTCAAGGTTAATCCTCTCTACAGACAGAGACGATCCCTCTATCCCAATGAGTGGGTATAGCAACTGAAGTGACAATCAACTAGACATCTTCCTAGGTTTAAATTAAAAATAAGAACGCATTAGGAGATGACCTACCGCGTTTTGATGCTATTCCAATCTCCTTTGTTGAGGACCCTGAACTGCTTGTATCATGGGCTTGTTCCTGCTTCTCTCAGTGTTTATGCACCTACACAAGTGATCACGACACAACAAGGCATGCCAAAACAAATAGCAAATCCAATAGCAACCTACCCAATTGATCAAGGAATCCCAATCTAAATGATACATGAACATATGCATTTTGGGAAGATGAACCAACATTTGTGTATATTAGAAAATAAAGGGAAGCTTACAACCAAAGCCTTGATGTTGATAGGCTCTCCTTGATTGGTAATCCAAGTCCAAGCCAAGAACTCTCCAATCACTCCTTCTCCAAGTCAAATGAATAGACTCTAGGCACAATCTTAGCATAAGGGTGCAAATAGACATAGACCAACCCAACCTCTAACCTGATCAACCATTTGGGAATGGGAGAGGATGATTATATAGGCTGGGAAAGGGAGTTAGGATCTCTCCAAACATAGGAGTAGGCCCTTATCTCAAGGAGGAAGCTCGTAGGGATAATACCAAGAGGCCAAGTTGGGAGAAATCGACCTCATCTACCCTAAACAACATATAGCTCACCGCTCTAGAAGCTTCAGATCACGAAGCTTCTCACCCTCTTTAGGAAAATTGCCTTTTTGGGATCATCGCGAGTATACAAGTGAACATAGTGATGCCATCGCAGCTTGAGTATAGTGCAACAAGCGATCATCGTTGTTTTTAGCCTCATAAGAGTGATGATCCTCAAATTAGGGTTTAAGAGATATTTCCTTCAGGGGAAGCTCAAGGCATTTTCCACTCAATGTGTTAGGGAGGATCTAAGTTGAATATTTGAATGAGTACACTGCATGATGATCATGTTTCGGGAACTTCAGGGTATGTCATAGGGAAGTGAGGGAGGTGTGACAAAATACTGTGTAACTACTACCCCCTAAAGCATGAAGGCAGAACAAAGAGTGATCTCTGAGTTGCTTTACGATCTTTTGCAAGGATGAGGACAAACACTATGAGGAGACCTGCAAATCAAGGATGAATATACATATACATATCTGATGTCAAAACATGAATCCATGGTATGGATGCAACCATATAGATAGTAAGGACTATATGAACGGATCCATGGCATGGGCATAACCATCCAATACATAAGGATCATCTATAATCTAAGATCTAAGGCATGGACACATCCATCCAATATAGAAGGATAATAATAAATGTAAAGTCCCACGATATGGTCACAACCATCCATATAGAAGAAACATGTGTAAAATCATGAACAATAAAAAAACTCAATGTAGCTTGAGTTATATCAAACAAAACTCAGGGTCTTGCGCTCCATCCCAACCCGATCAAAGTACGAATTCTAACATGTGAATGAACGTGTCATAGCCAAACATGCTAGAAAACTTCCTGATTATTGGCCATTGATGTGGACCATTAACAGGCATGATAGGAACCACCCATAATGACAATGTGTCTCAAGGTGCGATAATACAATCTGTTAATGTGATAACGAAGTTGAAGTCGAATACTCATGGAATCACCCGATCGAAGGTCAATAGTGAAACCTATCATCAGATGCAAAGAACTTTCCATTAAGGCATGCAAGCTCTAAGGTGTTGAAAGGGATTTTCTAAGCCATCTTCCTGGATAGGGAGTTTAGGTCGACAGGAAGGGATCCATCGAAGGAGAGTCATAATGAGTCCCTCATCGTGGACATGGAATGATGAATAAAGTGGAATGAAATGAGTAGGATCCAAGACTATAGCAAAAGGTCAGATAATGTATAGGTAGTAAACTGTAGATAGGACTTCTCTTCAACATATTGGTGACACAACTCCAGAGTGTGGCAACATTAGACTCAACATAGGACCAAGGGTCATAATGATGAAATGGAATAGTTAGATGAGAGGAAAAATGGATCACCCAAACTCGGAAGGATAAGTGACTAAGTGAGGATATACCAAACCCGACACGAGAAACAGATGAGTGTCATGTTCAAGAGCGACATGCTGCCTATACAAGAGATGTTTCACTTTCACTTTTTCCTCCACTATTTCTAGTGAGTACCTCTTTATTTTTACACAAGCTTGAAAAGGATACCATATGCTTGTCGTATAAGTTCACCCTTCGGATGAATCCATCCTAGTGAGTTTTACAAGTCCTAGGAAGGAGAAAATCGATCTCATCATGGTGACAAGTCTTTCATGATTTAATTTTTATGAGTTCGACCGAAGAATAACTCAGTATATTTTTCATATTTAGAAAGTTTGAAAAAGAAACAAAAAAGAAAACTACATCATGTCCCTTTTCGTAATTTGTCCCTCGAACTCGAAAAGGTAGAAACAAATATTCAAGAGAACCTCCTAGCCATGTTTGACTAAGGTGTTCCTTTTTCATACAATAGTCAATCTCAGCCCGAAAAAGGGGTAAACATATACTAAGACAATGTTAATTAATTTAATTTAACAAGTTCTAAAAGACAAGTACTCAATGATATTTTCATATTTTTGGAGTCTAAAAATAGCTGAAAGATGACTCCTCCTAGAGGAACGAGTGGTATAAAAGGATAGCAACTGGTTCCGGTCATGATGGAACTACTCAAAACATGTAATGGTCAAGAGGTTGACTAATAATACCACTCATAGCAGATGTTCCTTAGGCAAGGGTAAAATAACCAAGTGAAAATGAATGATCAGCCAAAGAGATGGTGACGATGGAAAGGAAAAAACCAAGGCTCATGTAGCAAAAATAGGTTGATAAAGAGACAATCACAAGATGTAAAGAGGGAATGGTTTCACTTTTACACAAGCTTGAAACATGGGACACTATGCTTGAGTATACATTAATATGGTTTCACTTTTACACAATCTTGAAACAAAGATAAACTATGCTTGGATTTGGTTTCATTTCTACACAAGCTTGAAATTGAAACAAACTATGCTTGGATTTGGTTTCATTTTTACAAAAGTTTGAAACAAAAACAAACTATGCTTGGATTTGGTTTACATGCCCCCAACATAATAACTCAATTCAAGGTACTTGCCCCCTAATCTTCACGTCATTCACCTAAGTAGACCATTGGTTACTAATAGGTGGATGGAATGAAGTTTCACTTACAAGATCAAGTGAAATAATTGATTGGGATTTTACGATATCTAATCAAAGACTCAAATTAGAAGGGGATTTGTTTCATTTTTTAATGAGCTTGAGAAAGGAAAGGAAAATATCTCATGACACCTTGTTTCATTTTTTAACGAGCTTGACAAAATTAAAATAACTTTGCTCATGGAGACCTATTTCATTTTTTAACAAGGTTGACATAGTAAAATAAATATCCTCATGGTCCTTGTTTCATTTTTTAACGAGCCTTACACAAGACAAGGAACTCTGCTCATATATCTTATTTAATTTTTTAAGTAGCTTGACACAAGACAGGGAACTCTGCTCCATGATGTTTTCATCACAGACCATAAGAAGCCATGTCTCCAAGAGGTTATCATCATATGGGAAAAGCACACTTTGGAAGGAATACATGTCTAGGGATCCAAATGAAAAATTTGGCTCCAATGCCCACAGTACATGGTGTACTACATCACCTACTAGATCATCAGTAGATGTTGGCATGGAACAGGTGGCCACGTAATTAACCTGTGGTGAGGGTGATACTGCTTGCACATAAGAACCATTTAGGGATGATGGTTGAGCGGGAGCGAATTCAAGACCAATGAATGTAAGATGATTAATCATCACCATGTTTCCTTCATGTGGGAAACACATTACTCGGAAGAGAGAAGATACAAGAGCTCCCATGACATAAACATAGTCATGGCCAAGGAGTATATTAAAATATAAAGGGCATTTGACAACCATCACGTCTATATAGATAGTCTTTCCTCCCAAAGTAATAGGTAACTTAGGAAGGATCCC
This sequence comes from Pinus taeda, assembly GCA_000404065.3. Lineage (NCBI taxonomy): Eukaryota > Viridiplantae > Streptophyta > Pinopsida > Pinales > Pinaceae > Pinus > Pinus taeda. Next base: position 4,077 of record APFE031168205.1, on the reverse strand, counting down.
TAATGGTTGACTAGTTCCTCTGTTAAAAGCTAATAGATTCTGGGTGACAAGGACAAGTTGAGGAGAACCTAAAGCTTGCCAAGAAGTTGAGGTCAGGATGCTAACATATGTGCCCTTTTCTATGAATATGTTAGGTACGACCATATGGTATGCCTGTAATGTAATATGGAAATGCACATAAGACGAAAGACAGTATCTTGCCAGTCAACTCCAATCAAAAGAAGTGACTAAACGAATCGAAGGGGTTGTCGTAGGAATGTGAGAACTACCCTTTTTCTCTATGTGAACAAGAGAACTACTCTCATGCACCTCAGGAATGGTAAGATTTCCCTCCAGTTCATTTGAAATGGAAGAATCCAGAAGAACCTGAGTAGTATGAGGTTCACTCTCCACCGGAAAGGTATGGTTAACTGAAAGTGGAGCCAATTCTACTATTTTCTCAACCAATGGTTGATCGAGAATGTTCTCACGAGACTCACTTTTTTAGAGAGAGTAGGGTTGACCAAAGATGACTTTTGATCAATTACTAGATCAACTAGTGAAGGATTAGGGGAAAAATTTTGATAAACAGTCAGAAGACGAGGTTGAGAAGCTGTAAGGTTTTCCAATACTTTGGAAGTTTCATCCATTAAAGGAAAAAGGTGAATGGGATGATTACCGTCACACAACTTACAAGGAAATTTTACTATTCCCTTTCCCCATGAGCTTTACTGCTACTAGTTGAGGGTTTGTCACCAGCATGATCGCCAGAGGCTGATGACAAAGGTCGATGTGAACCTGTGTATCACACTTCTAAAACCTTGGGAATACCAGGACAATTCTGAAGAAGGTGGTCACCCTTACATAACATGCAAGGGAATTTTACTTTCTGGGGTTGGTTGGAAGATTTTTCTTCATTAGTTGCATCCGTAGCAATGGCTACTTGGTTTCCCCCTTGCTTATTGTGCTTCTTCTTCTTCTGCCTCTTCTCCTTCTTCTTAGCTTCCTGATTACTAGAATCCAGAATTTCACCAGGCAAAGAGGAAGAACAGGGTGAAGAAATAAGCAAAGAAGGAAAGGGGTCAACTTTATGATCAACATAAGGTTGATGTTGATCGTGTGGAGGAGAACTTAGTTGAAAATTAGTTTGGACACTCAAAACCATCGAGGTCGAAAATAACCAAACTCGCAGACCAATGGTCAATCCAAGAAGGGACAACGTCTCCATATAGGGAGAACCAGTATTTCCAAAAGAAGGAAAAAGACTAGGATTCCCATCCTAGGGGTTTCCTTGACTGGTAGACTCAGGAAATGTTGCCATTGGTATCAAAATAAGATCTATTAAGGATTTTTTCCACTAGAATGATGTTGTTCCATGGTCAACTAATTTTAGAATTTGAAATGAAAACTTTGCCTTTTCATGTTTTAAGTGTTGAGAAAAGGACAAAAAGGTGACTCTAGTCACTTTCGTTGGTTTATCGAGCTTGAAAGGACAAGTGCTTGATGATCTTTTCAAATTTAAGGAGTCAGAAAATATCGAAATGACAACTCAGGTACTCTAGGCAAAAAGGATTACCAAGTAACCTTGAACTGCAATATACACCTTAGCAAATATATTTACCAAGGACTTGATGTACATGCACGCAATCTCCCTAAATGATGTGTTTAGTGTATCATGTTTACAGGGCGGAAGACTCGGCTTCCTATGGATAAAGGTTTACAACCTATGAGGGTCTCCCTTTATATACTCGATGGTATGGGGAGCACAAGTCCATGTTAGCGCTTACTAATGCAAGAGCGAATGACAGCTGCTAAGCTTTATAGACATTGTAACACATCTCTAGCCTAGACCACAAAGTATGAACATTAATGTTTCAAATGCTCCTTAGATTAATTGATAGATTTTAATGTTTATCTTCAACTACGTTTCAATTTTAAGGCTCAAAACAATGTCACCTAAACACCTATGATGCAACTATATGAGAAAAGGAAATCTTTTCATTTCAATGAAAACTAGACTAATCAAGGGAAGAAATTTCAATCAATAATGCATCAAACAAAAATGCATCATGCAAAATGCCTTCCACTAACTTTCACAATGCAAAATGTGAAAACAAAACCTAATCTTTCATTCCACTAAATGCAATGCCAAGATGTGATCCTATAAGAAACAAAAAACACTTTCCTTTCACTTTTGTCTTCCAAATGCAATGCAAAAAGTAAAAATGATTTTCAGTTTTCACTATCCTAAATGCAACTTTTCGAAAGAAAAATAATTTTGACTTTACTAAGATGAATTTATATGAATCATGCTTTTCTTTCCATTTTTAATGATTTGATGCACCTAATACAATTGTTATCTTTCAATCACTGAAAAATGTGATCTATTTTCAATGATGAATCTCAAAAAATAACTTTTCAATGCAACTAATCTAATGCATTTTCACGAAAAGTAAATTTTGAATTAAAAGCTAAAACAAATGCAAAACGATGTTTTCAATGATTCCCACAGAAAAAAACATTCAATCAATCAACAAAACAAACTTCTCAATGACACCAACAAGGAGATAGTGATGACCAATTGACTAGAAACCCTAGAACTCAATCAAATTTCACTTCAAAGCCAATGAGACAAATTTTGCAAATTAATCAAGACAATCAATCAAAAACACCATAGACACTCTAGAAAATCCATAATAGAGGACACAAGGACTGAAAACTAGAAGAAAAACCATATTTTCTCTTATACTCTGGGATCATTACATCTGCCACAGGCAAAAGAGCGATAATCATGACTGTACTTAACAAATCCGTGATGTCATCGCGACTGTCAGGGACAAACCAATGTTGGGAAAGAAAAATGAAGAAAAAATAAGAAGCTTTCAAGACCAAACAAAAATCAATGTCCTCAAGCAATTACTAACAAGTGAAAATAGTTACAGAAAAGCAAACAGGCTAGAAAACTGATGGTTGGTCAAACTCAACAAAAAGCAGGATGCAGGATTGAATAGAAAGTGTTATAGCTCCCTAGTGGAGTTACCATTTTGTTTTCAAGGTTAATCCTCTCTGAGGATAGAGAAGATCTCTCTATCCCAATCAGTGGGTCTAGCAACTGAAGTGACAATCAACTAGACATCTTCGTAGGTTGTAATTAAAAATAAGAATGAAGGAGATGGCCTACCTTATTCTGATTCTATTTCGATCTCCTTTGTTGAGGACCCTGAACCGCTTGTATCACGAGTTTGTTCCTTCTTCTCTTAGTGTTTATGCATCCACACAAGTGATCAAGAAACCATAAGGCCTGCAAAAAAAAATAGCAAATCCAATAACAACCTACTTAAGTGATCAAGGAATGTCAAGCTACATGATACATGAACATATGCATTTTGGGAAGATGAACCAGTGGTTCTGTATTATTAGAAAATAAAGGGAATATTACAACCAAAGCCTTGACTTTTGTAAGCTATCCTTGAGTGCTAATCCAAGTCCAAGCCAAGAACTCTCCAAGCACCCCTTCTCCAAGTCAAATGAATAGCCTCCAGGCACAATCTTAGCATAAGGGTGCAAATAGACATAGACCAACCTAGCCTCTAACCTGACCAACCAATTGGGAATGGGATAGGATGAATATATAGGCTAGGAAAGGGAGTTAGGATCTCTCCAAATATAGGAGTAGGCCCTTATCTCAAGGAGGTAGCTCATAGGGATAAGACCAAGAGGCCAAGTTGGGAGAAGTCAACCTGATCTATGCCGAACAACCTTCAGCTCACTGCTTTGGAAGCTTCTAGATTGCAAAGCTTCTCATCCTCTTTGGGAAAATTTCCTTTTTGGGGTCACTGCATGTATAAAAGTGAATAGAGCGATGCCATCATGGGTCGAGTATAGTGTGTTTGGTCAATTTAGTGTTGTCTAAATTGCTATCATAAATTGTCAACCCGGGGCTCGTAAGCTGATGAAGTGAAGTGTACAATATATACTTAAGCAGCCTTTCCTAGTTCTTTTTTTCTTTTTTAGTTTATGTCTAATTTAACTTCCTAATGTGATGTGATGAAGTTATAAACAAGTGAGTGAATGTGTGTGTATGTGGTGATTTCTAAA
>APFE031168197.1:0-11714 GCA_000404065.3 Pinus taeda | reverse complement strand
GTTTCGTAATCTTCTAAAATTTGAAATTATAAAGATACATAATTTGTACACTCCGATAGTTGAAACAACTTTATTATACCATTTTAAAAATCAAAATTTCTAAATTTAAAGGTTTTTCAAATCCTATTTAATTTATCAAAACATTCAAAAATTTAAAAATATTAGTACTCAAATGTTCTATTTCTTTATCATAAATGATCATTTTAAGACAAACGATTTATAAGACATTAATTACATCGAGAAGGACCTTAGATGTAAATTTGAAGTTGATGTGATATTGTTTACCACCATTTACAGCTACACTCTAAAATTGATGTCAGGTGAATATTTTTCTTCAAAATAAGGTTTTCACCGTTTCCGACTTCTAGTGAAAATTGATGTGAGAGGAATCTTTATCGTTTGCGACTTCTAGTGATTTGAGGTGATTGGATCACTGCTTCATTTGGACACGGACAGCACAGTGCAGTTCGAATTTCAAAAGCGAAGGAACGACAGCGCCCGCAAATTTTGACCCTTACGCCTGACACTAATTTGGTCTTCGGCTCAGTGTGAACTTAAAATTATATAATAATAATAATTATACGTGGAGTTGTCCATTATAATGGCATCTGGCACAGTCAAGGCAGTATCGATGGCAGTCAATAGTATCTGTCATCTGGTCTTGTTTTTGGCTTGATAAGGCTTTAAAGAAAAACGAGCCGTTTTCTGTGATGGAGGATTGAATGGTACTCGACGTCGCGTTCAGAATTGGTTTGTGAAATCGGCAAGCAGAGATCAGATCCAAAGAAAGCCCACGCATTAAAATTCAATATCTATGCTTTCTTTACAGTGAATGAATGGAGTTGTCTATAATGCGACTTTTTGGAGATTCCGGTGACGGAATCCGGCGGAAGAAATGAGGTTAAATCTTGATTTTTAGCAGTTAAAATGGTTTTTTAACTGCATATTTGGATTCAGCGCCCTGAAAAACCCCTGGAAGCCATTGATTGTGCAGAAACTAGCTATCAAACTAGGGATTCCAATGAATTGCTGCTGGATTTTGACCAGAAAAATCCGCCAGAAAAGCTTTCAAAAAGTCGCGTTATAGACTACTGCTGAATGAATTAGCTCGGGCGAATTATGGATGGGTGATGCTCCCAGGGGGCGGCCGCCTCCTCTTCAGCTATCTTCTGATAGCACTTTTTGCTGCACAAACCGAGGACGAGGATCATGGACCATAACGGTTTCGTCTTCAAGGGATTCAATGGAAGCCACTCAATCATGGAGGCGGACAGTTCAATCATCAGTCCCATATCTGTGATCAGCCCCAATTAATAGGCTCCACCGGGAATGCTGAAAATTTATAATTCGTTGGTGCAAACCTTGTGATTTAATATCCTGGAGATAGGAGAATATTTAGTTTTATTTCTAGATTTAGTTTTCAGGATATTTGAAAGAAAAATAGAACAAGAGTAAAGAAGCCTAACATTTTTTTTAAAGTTATTGTTCCAAGGATCTTGCATTGTGTAGAGATTGTTTCGTTCATTTGCATTTAGATTTGATTTTTTGGCATTGACATTTGGTGATCATATAATTTTTTATTTTTCATATTATTGCAATTTAGATTGGAAAAGGATGGTTCTTACTTTGCATGACTTTACAATGGGGGAAGTTTGGTGGTGATGTGATGGTGTCTGGTTGGGTGGGTTGGTTAAATTTAAGAGAAGAGAGGTAAGGTGTGTGGTCGTCTTTTTAAGTGATGATGGAGATTTTTATTAAAATAAAAGATTTTACATTGATTTTTTGTTGATAGGTTTCTTAAAAGGTTTTATTACCAAGGCCACATAAATCATCCTCAAGCTACAAGATATGAATAAAAACTTAATCAACATAAGGCATATAAGTAAATAAGAACAACGAGAACCAATATATACGAGAACTAACATAGCCAATATCGCAAGTAGATGTTTCAAAAACCAAACAACAACAATGTGGGCTAGCATCCCATTGAACATTCTAATGGCACATGGAGAAATGACAGTAAGTTGTCCAAAACATGATCCTTGACCATGAGGCGCCTTATCAAAATCATGAGAACAACACGAACCATAGCACAAACTAGTCCTTAATGGGAAAGGACAAAACCAGTGAGAGCCAACCCAAAATCATGGAACTGGGGCATGAACTAGCCCTTGTAGAGCTAGGACCAACCATCAGAGCAACACAAACTGACCAGGAAAACACTGTGCGCTGGTCCATACAGTTAAAGAGACGTTGACAACCACCAGTAAAAGATGCAAAAGGAGCCAACTAGTTAAAACACAAGAAAATCCTGATGCCCAAGAGAAAAGAGTATTGATAACCACCGAAGCACTGTTTTCCAACCCGTCACTGCGTTGCTTAGCCAAAACATGAAGAAACTCCTGGAAAATACCAAAACATTTCACTAACGAGTAACAATGTTAATCAGACGAAACAACAGTAAAATTGGGAGAGATATCCACAGAGGGATGCATATTGTCGCCCGAAGGTTCCATTGAAGGAATCATAAATCCATCAAGAGGGTCCAATGAATCCCCTGATGAAGAGTTAAAGACCAAAAATCCTTCCACCCTTACCAAATAATCATCTATACATCTAGATAATAGCGAATGTTCCTGAGAATTCTCTTAATGCCTGCTTGATCAACAAAAAGCTTATAGTTGTCCACTTCTTTGTCTCTTAAAACCATACGAAACAAGTTATCCAATTGTTAGTGAATCAAAAGAGAATGGATAAAGTATACTCTCCTTTTCCTGAACCTTCCTAAATCCAAGAGCCATTGAAGGCCCTTGTCTCCATCTTCCAAGTCAGAGAAATAAGCATGCTCTCCAAACTCCTGTGCTTCCATTTGGCGAATTTCATGCCAAATTTATGGAGGCACTGAGTCAAAATATGAGGCTACAGAGTCCTAGGTGAAAAGTCTCTAGGGTTACGAACAAGTATGACTAGCCCCCCCTCTTCGGCAAGTCAACCGTTGATGAGGAGGCATGAGAGAAAAAGCTAAACCACCACCCCGATTAGGAGTCAGACAAGCTAAGAAAACACAAGTGGTACATGTGAAATTGGAAATGACACTATCAAAGATGACCAGTTCATCCCCCCAACACCCCAAGCAAAAGTTTATACCATAATTAAAATTAAAGAGATTGAAAGCCTCAAAGGACAAAAGGGGCACAATCCTATTACCCTCGATGACAATATGTTGTGGAAAAAAGACCTTTGAAAACCCCAGACTCCACCCACACAAAGAAAAATCCACAGGGAAATGAACTAATAGATGAATTGACCATGTGCTTAGATATGGAAACGATCTGGATGAAATGACAATTAAAAAATCATCTATCCAAGTTCTGGGATGAAAAGAAAAGTTAGGGTCGTTTAAAGAAACTGAGCCTAAGATCTAGACTGTATGAACCACCAGTAAAGAAAATGATTTAACCCTAACACTAATACCAAACTGAAAAATTGTCGGGGTACTAATAACCACAAACCAAGATAGGGTAGGGAAATGTGATACTTTCTTATTCATTAGTGTGAAGGGCCGAGCTGGAGAGAACCACCACCAGTTCAAAGACCATCCCACATTCAGAATTGTGACGGAATATAAAAAAAAAAAATCATCAAACACCAAATGTAACGTAACAATAACTTCAAAGAAAGAGACCCTTGACACACTGAAATCAGAGTGAGGACCGATAGCTCCCCACCACAAAATACAGTTACTCTCACCCACTAAGTAAAGACCCATCACCACAAGTCCCTTAAATTGACTATCACCACCAACTCTGCCATAAGACGTTGTATAACCTTCATCCTCCATTGTAACAACTCTCTCACCAGATCTCACACTGGGCGTCAGCAGGATACCAGAGGTCGAAAGGCGAGGGAACCTCCCCTTCGTTGTGCTTCACAAACCAAATCCACCCACCCTGCCTTTAAACCTTCCAAGTGTTCAAGATGATAAGACATGAGTTGGTCTAGGCATGCATAATAACCATGTTGTGCCACATTGTGTCCAGAAACAGACAAGTGGGAGTCGAGAACCCAGTTTTTCATTTAATGCCTTCAAGAGTTACACCACCATCGAGGACTGTGTCCTCCTTTATTCATTCATAGTGAGTGGGATTTAATTACTTGGTGCTCTTAATGCGATGTTGCTACTTCGTTTAGGGTTACTATGTAGTATTGCATTTGACTTTTGTTTTTGAAATATTTTCCTTTTAGATTTTTTTTAATTGCTACAATGAAAGTTATTGTGGGTTGAGTTTAATAAAAGTTTTTAATACATGTCTAAATGTGCTAAATAATTTATAAAAATTAACAATGTCATTTTTGATAAGGTTGTGTTTTGACTCAGGAAATGAATGAATACAATCTTTTTGAGAGGGCCACCAAAATTATATTTAAATGCATAATATGAGATGATTATTGAAATGAATCTCTTTGACTCATAAATACTAAATAGAAACAATATAAAATATCTTTCATTTTAAGTCAACTTGACTATAAGTAATATAATAATAATGAATCACCATTATCTTCTTAACATAGTTTCTCTCCTGGAAAAAACTTTTCAATTAAGGTGTTTCTTTATAATTACTCATCTTCCCGTGTAGTTTTTTTTTAACATCCTCTTCTACTTGATTAGGTATCTCATAATGGCTCTATTTCAACGAAAAATTGAATGTCAATTTGTAACTTTTTTTTTTTGTTTAAAAATCATTTTTCTTTTTGTCTAAATCTAGAAGTTCAATATGTACTAGATTAATCTTTTCAAAAAATGTTTTTAGGCATCAGATATGGAAAAATTTATGAATGCATTGAGAAGGAAAAACTAACTCATAAGCCACATATCCAGTATAACTAAGGATTTTCTCCGGTTTATAAATTTAGGAGCTTATTTTCAATTTTCCTTTTGTGTGATAGTGGATTTCTTATATGGTTGGAGTTGAATATATATCGAATCCACCACATCAAATTACTTTTTACATTGATGTCGATATTCTTTTTGCTTCATATGGTATTAAGGCATTCAAAGTTTTTTTAAAAATTATTTGTAAATATTCATGAATATTCTTCGTATGTGACTCTACTACATGCACTTTTGAATTGTTTTGCAAATAATGTGCAATAGTAGCAACTACATACCCATTTAAGTTTGAAATAGACATATCTTAATAATTGTATGGTAGATGATGGTATACCACCATTCTACATGAGGATCCATATGATCCTTTGGCGTTGTTTCTTCAAAGAATAGTAATAAATATAACCCTCAAAACATTTGTTCTTTATTTATGTTTGACCCCTTGATAATGGATGACTGGTCAAACTCGTGACTAACATTGTGCTAGTTATCTAAACTAAAAATCATTTCAAAAAGTGTTGGTCAATTTTGGATCTCTATCACTTACTATTATCTTAATAAATCAATGAAACATATACATTTCTTTCCCAAACACTTATCCCATTTGGATTTGTAGTATATGTACTTTGAATTCCATTAAAGTGTGCATATTTTGTGAGTCTATCCATGACCATAAGATGGTATCCTTACCATATAATTTAGGTTATTCTAGAGTGAAATTAATCGATATACGTTCTTATATTTTATTTGATATGTGTAGGGGTTGAAGTAACCTTGGAGTTTTGACAATTTCTCTATTTATTTGATATTTTTTAAGCCACCCATATGTCCCATTGTGGGAAAGTTATGAGGCTCCTTTAATAATTCATTTTTTGGTTTCAATTGAGGGCATAAAAATATTATGTCCTTATAACAAAAGGGTTTTCTCTTCTAAACCCAATATTCTATACAAATATTTTACTTATTTTGTATACATTGTATTATTTATCTAGTATTATTGGCTTCTTGCCATTCATAGTAAGATTTTTCCAACTACATAAGAGTGGTAGCTGTAATGACATATAAAATGAATGCTTCTTTTATCCTTGACAACAAGTTTGATGCCATGTTATCTTTACATTTCTGTATATTGTTTCAAAATAAAATATTTCCATGTTAGATACATGCAAATCAATAGTTACCTTTGCTGAATCCTCAAACAATTGTAGAATCCTCAATCTTATCACCAAGACCCTTCATAGTGTTTACTACTTCATCTACTCTAAGAAAAAGGTTTGTAATACTTTCATCTTCATGCATTTTAAGGGACTCATATTGCATTCTATATGAATGTAACTTAACACCTTTTATATTTGTGTCACCTTTGTAGTTGTTAACTAGCTTGTCCCACATTACTTTCACGAACTTAGATTTTGCAATTTATCCTAGTATGGCATTAATTTTTTTGGAAATACTCTCGTATTACTTATTTCCTGCATCATCTAATGGAATGGATCTAGGATATTAATATCCTGTTTCAACTGCTTCCTAAACATATTATCCAAAAGATTGCAAATAAGAACTCATTTTGACCTTCTAAGATACAAAGTTTGATCCATTAAACATAGATGGCTTGGTAGATAAAAATCCATCCTAGATACTCATCTAGCTAGATCCTCCTTCTAGCAGTCAAGCTACTTGTGAAGGACTTGGGCCCTGATACCAATTATTTGAAATACCGAGGAGGGGGGTGTTAGTATTTCATTCCCCTTCAAATTTTACTTAGTTTATGATTTTATTTGCAAAGTTATCTGAACCATTATCTCATTAGCAGCACATTATGCTAAATATATGTGCATATTCAATAACCATGAGAAGAATTCAACATAAGAGCATATAAACCATAAAAATACAACACATAGGGACACCAAAATTTAAGGTGGAAACCCAAAATGGGAGAAAACCACCATTGTTGTCATCTTTGTCTTATTTCTTATTATAATGAAAGCTTTTTATTACATCTTCATAGACACAAACTCTTACCAGTGCACATGCTCCTACCTATTGGAGGCTACCACTTCCTCTAGTTTCTGTAGCTCTAATTGGAAGGAAGCTACTACTCCCTGATCAATTTTACCGGCTACCATCGTAAGGAATCTCTTGCAATCTTCAAGACACCGACAAAACCTTTCCAATCATTAAGAAACATCCTCCATCCATGACCTAGCTAGGAACATCAATTATGCACTCAATCATGATGACATAATGTGACATAAGTGTGACGAAACCATGACGACATAACGTGACAAGTTGACATCTAGGCAACCAAGTCAACATCCAAGTTGACATCAAGGATAATACATTAACCATAATGCCAAAATGTTTTAAGCCACCCATATGTCCCATCTTGGGAGAGTTACAAGACTCCTTTAATAATTCCTTTTTTGGTTTCAATTGAGGGCATAAAAATATTATATTCTTCTAACAAAAGGGTTTTCTCTTCCAAACCCAATATTCTATAGAGTATTTTTTCCTTATTTTATATACATTGTATCATTAATCTAGTATTATTGTCTTCTTGCCTTTCATAATGAGATTTTTCATACTAAATAAGAGTGGTAGATGTAATGACATATAAAGTGAATGCTTCTTTTATCCTTGACAATGAGTTTGGTGCCACATTATATTTACATTTTTGTATATTTTTTCAAAATCAAATATTTGCATATTAGATACATTTTTTTTGCTGCTCTTTCAAAGATGACATGATCCATCTTCTTTTAGATCCTATAGGTGGCACTCAATATGAGGCTATCTAACTTTATATATCACTATTTTTATGAAAAGAACATGTTTGATACTAGCTTAGAATAGACAAAAACACTAACTTGAACAACCTACGACTCTAATAGTTAGAGTAAATTAGATTCTAAAATTTGAAAATTAATTATTTCTCTCTATCTTCTTTCCAATGCTACAAGTCTCATGCAATTCCAATATCACAATTAGATTTTGTAGATAAAATGTTTATGACTCATTTGAAGGAGCTCAACCAAAGTTTATCCTCTTTGATACCAAATATTATGTTCCAAATAACCCCATAAAAATTAAAAGAACCAATTTAGTAATGATACATCCCAAACAAGTGAATGAGTGAATAAATGCATATTTTAAAGGGTAATATCTAGTTAAAATATATCGAACTACATCACATGAGATTATTATTCAAATGAGTCTCCTCGATTTATAACTATAAGGTAAAATAGACTACAAATAATATAATAACAATTAATTAGGGTTAGTAGACTAAGAATGATGTTTTAAAGTTGATCATGTTTGGTCCTCTATTTTTCTTTGTTCTAACATTTATTTTTGAATTATGCATTTGCGGTTGGATCAAATTTTCCAAAGCATTGATCTTTAGTTTGGAGTTTTAATGGTAGATTCCTTAAGAGAGAATGTAAAGATCATAGCTCCTTAAAAATGATAAAAAAAATCAAAAAACATAATCTAGTTTAAGGAGGAATCCTCCTTTTATAATCAGTCCAATACAAACAGAAGATTAGATGATGTTAAGACTAGGTATCCTTGGTGTATATATAGGAGACAAAGAGTACAATTATAATGAAAGGGTACAATGAAAGTTTCTTCCTAATCAGGTGATTAGTATTTAGCTCAAAAATCAAAGTGCTCATAATCACTCAAAACCTATACGATTGCGTTCGTCTCAGCGATACGATCCCAACGCAACTTGTTTCACTCAAAATTGAGCTCGTATGAGGAAGATATCGCGTTCTATCTGCTTTTCCAAACATAAGAATTTTTTAAAAAAGGTACAGTCACTGCACAGTCAATAGTCTACACTGCTGACGTGGTAGGTGACTGGGTAGGTCATTGGGATGGTCAACGGCCAACCAGGTCTTGCCAAGTGGTGCATTGTGGTTGGTTAATAGTGTGGTGATTTGACTCGTTTTTATTGGTCGAAGGATGGACCAATGGGGAGGGGACAAGTAGCAATCTCAGAGGCCGCCATGTGTCCCTACCCAAAGGCTTGGTCATTGGCGCGTTGCAGTAATATTTTTATGGCAGTTTGGTAGAGTCGATCCCGCAACCTCGCCTACACAGTTCCAATGTATTACCACTACCCCATTGCTTTTTGACTTAACCATCATAGGTCACATATTGTATTTAAATTTTAAACATATGGTGGTTGGGGGGAGTAGGGAGCCATCCTTGCAGGCCAACCCCCTCCCATGTGACCATTACCACAGAATCGGAGGCTACGATTACCATAACTATTTTTCATTTATGCCACCATGTAACCACTACCATTTAAACCGCAGGCTAACGACTTACCATAACTGTGCCATTAAATGCACTTAATGCGCTAATCACAGTTTAAGCCTAATTAAAATATGCTTATCCACTAGTTAATGTGGAGTTAAGATGGTGACAAATTTGGTAGAGCCCTCAATTTCGACGGTAACTCCAGATTTAGTCGATTTAACTCGAGTTCCTCCAGTTTTAGTGGAGAATTCCTAGGAGAAATTTATTTTTCCATAACTTTTGCAAAATTCGACCAAATTGGGATTAGGAAAAGGAATTCCTAGATGATTTTGATGTTCTGAGCACATTGAAGTAGGTTTCAAGATAAGTAGAGCATTGTAAACATCACTTTTTTCCATTTTGGGCTAATGCAGAGGCCCAAGCCATGGAAGATGGACCAAGGAGATGTAGCCTAGGAGGGGTGAACTCCTTCATCAAAACACTATGTTAAGTGTTCATTTTGATGGTTTGTTGTACATTTGTTTGTTTTTGTTCAACACTTTACTTTCATGCTATTTTTCTCATGAATTCAACATAAAATTGGGAAAATTTACCTTTTCATTCACAAACACCATAAAGGAAACCTATGCACATGAAGTAAACGATAAGAAATTGTTTTTAATTATGAAGTTGAAATTAGCACAACAAAACTAACATTCAACAACAGATCAAGTTGGTATTAGAGCAAAGGTTATTTTTTTGATTTCTTGAGTTTTGTGCAAGTAGGGTTTTAATGGTTGCAAATTTGTGATGCTTACAAGGTTAAAATTGCAGAGAGGAGAAGGGAAACTATTGGTTGCAACTCCCGAGGTAATACCCAGAAGAAGGAGAGCCACAAGGCTGCAATCTCCACCCAAAGTTCCAATCCCAGCTACACTTGAAGCACCTCAAGTTTTACCTTCAATTGAGATTGAGGAGGTACAAGCAGTACCAGAAGTTGAGCTTGAATCCAAAGCCATCATGTTTGTAGCAAGAGAGAGTTAAGGTATTTCAGAATAGCAAGCATTCAAGAAAGCTTTCTATGACTTAACTGACATGGTTAGAGTCCTCTATGAAGATAGGAATACTAGAATGGATGGAGAGAGTTCTAAGTCCCCACACGGAGAGGGAAGCTCAAGAGACAAAAAAGATGAAAAGAAGGATTCAAAGGGTAATGGAGGAAATCCTCCTCCATCTCCACCATATTCATCTTCCTCATCATCTTCATCATCCTCATCAACTCAAACAACATCATCTTCCACTTCCACCACAAAAACTGTTCATACTTATTCAAAAACCCCAAAGGAAAAAAACTCCCCTACTGAAATTGAACATTAAGTTTGAACTTCCCATGCACAATGGTGAGGTCAATGAAGAAAAGTTAGACAATTGGATTCGAGAATTGGAGGTTTATTACAGAATTTAGAACCTTCAAGAAGATGACATAAAGATCCAGTTGGCTTCATTAAGGCTAGAAGGAGCAACACTAGTTTGGTGGGAAGCAAAGACTCAAGAGGAAATGCGAATTCATGGTAAGATATCCATTTCTTAGGTTGAATTTGTTTCTTCAATTAAAAGGAAATTTTATCCTTTACCCTATATGCAAAAATCCATCATGAGTTGGAAATATTTTAGGCAACTCAAGGGCCAAATAGTTCAAGACTATACCCAAGAGTTTAAGAAGAGGGCTTTGTTGTTAGGAGTAAACTTGAATTCCCAAGATACACTGTTGAAATATATTGGTGGTTTACATTCCTACTTAAAACATACTATCCTTATGTTCAATCCAAGAAATTTAGATGAGGTATGTGTGTAAGCCATGTACCTTGAAGCAAGAGGAAAGAACATTCAGGAAGAGGGTAGTAAGAAGAAGCTATTCAAGGGTAAGGAGAAAGAGAAGGGTGGAAAATGGAAAGGAAAGAAGAATGCAAGTGTGAAGAAAGAAGGGGAGAAAACTATATGCCGAAATTGTTCCAAAGCGAGGCATGATGAAACCCACTATTGGAAATTACATCCCGAACTAAGGCCTAAGAAACCAAACAATAAGGGAAAAAAGAGACGACCACTACCACACAACATGATCTTGGATCAGATTCTGGTGATGAGACCAAGATTTCAGCCATGTTCACAAAAGGAAAAGGAGCTATTTCAAGCACTAGTTCCTCACATAGTCACAACACTCCAAATGAAGAATCAAGGATAGAGTTGTTCCATGTAAGGGTAATTTCAAATCATACAAAGATTGATGCATTATTTGATAGTGGGTCACAATCGAACTTAATTTCATAAGACTTTATCAAAAATCTTAACCTTGAAACTGTACCTCATCACAAGCCATATCCCTGTTGGCATTATGAGACAAGTGTTGTCCTTGATGGCAAATCACTTAGATAATGAATTATAGTGCAGCAAAGTTATTTTCAAGTTCACGGACTTTTATGCAGAGAAAAGTTTATTTCATGTAGAGAAAAGTTCATGGAATTTTATGCAGAGAAAAGTTTATTTCATGTAGAGAAAAGTTCACGAAATTTTATGCAGAGAA